>CM077166.1:51900770-52050769 GCA_039583875.1 Platanthera guangdongensis
AGCTGTGCTTGGGAGCATCATCAAGTTTGCCCCCCCATTATCAAGAAGAATATTTTACCCACACCCATTAAATTTGTTTCTGCTAAAGGGAAATAAATAATAACCAACAAACAAACCACAAAACAAATGCCTAACTCAAAAAGTCAAAATAACATAAATCAGAAAACCTTAGGTATAAACAAAGTTCAGCAGATTTCGTCAAACTCAGATCGACGAAATGTGGCCAGTTCGTTGAACTCTAGTCGACGAACTCTGAACGCAGAGTTTAACTATAATTATTCGTCTTACTGCGATCGACGAACTTTGTATGGTTCGTCGAGCAAAGATCGACGAACGTGGGGCACAGAAAATGACTATGTTCATTCTCTGGGCAGAGATCGACGATCTCATCCCAATTCGTCGAACTCTGGTCGACGAACTCACAACATTTCGTCGAGCCCAGAAAGACTTAACAAAAATTATAACCATAACAGTCACTTTATTAAATCTAGAAAACCATTTAATTCATTAGCTGATTGGATAATTCCACCTAGAAGATATCATCCATTAGGATACAAATCTCAACCAGAATTTTTTGTGATATCTAGTTGAAAGAATTTGTTCCTAAACACCTAGAGGGGGGTGAATAGGTTCAATTCTTTTTCCTTCTAAGGCGGAATATTAATTCAGTTAATTAATTTAAACATATAGTTCTACAGCTATCACAACATAGAAATAACAATACCACACACAATCACAGATGGCACACTGATCTATAGTGGTTCCCCAATGTCTGGGTACATCCACTTTCCCCATTCGCCTATCTAGCAGTGTGCTAGATTCGGCCTAACTTCTTTCCTTCTCCTCAGATCCGCAGATCTTACAGCTCAGAACCCAAACAAGACTCCTACAACTAAGAGTGAGTCCACAATCCTACAGCTCAGGCAATCTGCCCTATCTCATCCTTCAACAAGGCCTACAACTCAGAGATAAAAATCTCCTACAACTCAGGCTCTCAGCCCTACCTCAGCCTTCAACAAGACCTGCCACTCAGAGAACTTAATCTCCTACAACTCAGCATTTATAAATCAGGCTTACAACTCAGATCTTAAAAAGATCCTACTCAAGATAGATGTAAATTTGAAATTTACCACCACCCTGGTTGAGAGAGAAAGGATGGAAAGTTTTTTGATCAGTTCTTGAAAGAATCTGATGTTAGAGATCAACCTGTCTTAGCTTTCTTCAAAGCTTCTTGAATCTAAACACAGTAGGGTTGATCTCCTTTGAAGTTGATCTTCAATCAGCTTCTTTCTTGAAATTCAGAAATCAATCTGAATTCTTCTTGGTAGACTGGTTCAGAATCTGCACTTAAGAGACTTGTTGATGTAAGTCCCTTTCTTCACTTGAATAGATGGAGCTCTCTCTATCCAAATTCTTCTGAAGATTCTTCTGAATTCTTCTTTAAATTCTCTTGACAAACTCTGAGTAGATCACTACTAAAGAATGTCGTTTTGGATCTTCTGTTGAAAATCTTTTTCTGTTTTTAGTGTTTAATTTTTTATCTCATATCATACTGTATTCTGTTGATAGAGAATGTATTTATATAGACTTCCTACATGATAACCGGCTGATCCAGTTTCTAACGAACTTTTGACAGCTCTGACAGCTTCAGTAGACTTGTTGAATATCACAACTGTCAAGTCTTCAGTCACTTCTTGAAACTCAGTCTCAGTCAGTAAAGTGTCGAGACTGAACTTCATCATGTGTCGACACAAGTAGACTAAGTGTCGACATAAGCCTTGGTGGTGTCGACACAGCTCCCTTGGTGTTGACACTGCTTCTCGACACAGCTTCTGTAGAATGCGTCGACACTAGTTCTGTGTGTCGACACTGTCACTTCTACTCTTCACAAAAAAATCAACTTCGTTGAAACTCCGCTATGTGTCGACACAAGTCCTGTGTGTCGACACAGTTGAAGTCGAGAAATTCTTCTGTGTGTCGACACTGCCTCTGTGTGTCGACACAGTTGATGTCGACTAAGTTTTTTTGTGTGTCGACATTGCCTCTGTGTATCGACACAAGTAGACTAAGTCTCGACACAAGCCTTGGTGGTGTCGACGCAGCTCCCATGGTGTTGACACTGCTTCTCGACACGGCTTCTGTAGAATGTGTCGACACTAGTTCTGTGTGTCGACACAATCACTTCTACTCTTCACAAAAAAAATCAACTTTGTTGAAACTCTCTTATGTGTCGACACAAGTCCTGTGTATCGACACAGTTGATGTCGACAAAGTATTCTATATGTCGACACTACCTCTGTGTGTCGACGCAGTTGATGTCGACTGAGCTTTTTTGTGTGTCGACACTGCCTCTGTGTGTCGACATAGTTTCTTCTGGTGTTGACACAGCCTTTCCAAGTATCGACACAATTGACTTCAGGTGTCGACACAGCTTTTCTCCAGTGTCGACACAAGCCTTCATAAGTGTCGACACAACTTCTTCTGGTGTCGACTCATGGACTTAGAAACTTTTCCTGCATTCCTGCATTTTCTTAACCTGCACATATAAACTCAAAACAACATCAAATACACCTTGATGCATATCATTGAGTAAGGTGAGGCTTCTTCAAATCTGGTACACATTTTCCAATGTACCCAACAATCTCCCCATATTTGGAGAAGTCATAACCCTTAGTCAATGATATACACCATTCATAATAAACACACATTATGATGTAAAAAAACATTATATGACAGGGTAACTTATAAACAAAATATGTATAAAATGTCATCATAAAATAATGATGCAAACATAATGAGCATTAATCATTTTTTTGTTTAAACTTTCAAAAGTTTCTTAACAATAGTTTACATAGATTTTTTAAAAACTAAAGATTAGAATGTTGTAAAATCTAGTTAATCTATTCTAAGGCTGATCGGGCTCCTTGATGACTATGCATTTGCCTGACTGGATCTTGGCTTGTACTAGAGCTTCATTATCTTCAGCTGGATTCTTGCCCTTCAGATCTTTCTTCTTTTGTTCTTCAGCCCTTATCCTTTGTCTTTCAAAATAATGAAAAGGCTTTGGGAAGTACTTGTTAGGCTCCTGAGCATTAGGAGGTAGCTTCCTAGCTTTTGCCTTTCTCCTATATTATAGAATGGCTTCCTGCCTAGCTTCATGCTTGTTCCATTCTTTCTCAGTGTACCATTTACCCCTGTCATCGGTCTTGTCCTTCACAGCCTTCCAGGCAGTCAATATAATATTCCTGGAAGTTGGGCTCCATTGCTCAAAATCAGGCTTCAACTCAGCCTGTTCTCTGAACCTTTTCTTAGACAATAGAGCTTCCTTCTGAGCTTCCTTGGCAGCCTCTGACATTTCCACTTTCTCAATAATAATATTGTCAACCTCCTGTGGAGTATTGTACATTGACTGTACTTCTTGTTGAATCATATCAAAATCTGTTGGAGGGTAAATGACCTGAGCAACTTCAAGTTGATCACCTTCAAAATAAGTAGGTTGCACACCTGACTCGGCTACATTATCATCATCACATAGGGGTGGATATCCAAGGGTGGCTCTGATGCTATTAAATATCCATTTAGCATGATCTAAACCTGCTTTGACTAACACTCTCTCCCCCTTTATGAATTCTCCCTCAATATGAGCGCTGAGGTCATCTTTCTGAAATCTTACTTGGTCATCTAGATAATTAACAGCATCTTTATAAAATGACCTTAGTTTCAGTAGCTGATCAGAAATGATCTTTTGAGAATTTTTAATAGTTGTTTGTAGAGCAACTAGTTCTTTCTGTAATTGTTTATCAAAATCTGACTTCAATTGAACAAAATGTTCAGTCCTAATGGGAGCTTGTTTATGAACTTATGTGACAATTATATTGTGAGATTCTGTCTGATTGTCATTCATCCTGAGTTGATTTTCTAGGACATAGTCTTGCTTGACCACTATATCATCAACTTAAGTCTTTATTCCTTCTTGTTGTTTTGCCAGAAAAACTACAGCATTACCTCCTTTATGGAAGCAATTTGTCATCCCCCTCTTATTTTGGTTTACCTCAAATCTAATTGATTTGATATCTTGAGCCAAGGAGAATTACAGATCTTTATGGGTCTTATCCATATATTTCTTCATGACTATCCTTTGTTCATCTAATTTGACTTGTAAAGATACCAGTAAGAAGCTATAATCAGTGGTTGGGGCACCTTCAGAAGCTGAGGTACTTACTATATCAACTCTTTTTTGAGGACTAGGAGGCAGTTCCTTTTCATTCCTAGGTTGCTCCCCCTCAATTCCAGCTTGCTCCCCCTCAGTTCTTGCTTGCTCCCCCTCAGTTCTTGCTTGCTCCCCCTCAGTTTTGACTTGCTCCCCCTCAGTTCTTACTTATTCTATATCAGGGAACAACTCTTCAAGGGTAAACTCTTGTTGAGGTTGGACTGAAGGCACTCTTAACTCTGGAGCATTAGCAGTTGTATATGTATCCTCCATGATAACATCATGTGCTTGATTGTTGAGGTGAGTGGTCTCAAGAATAGTTTGAGTAGCCATTTCACTTTCTAAGTGTGTTGGCTCTTCCTCAAGATGAGGCTCCCCCTGCACCTAAGCACCATCTGTAATGTCTTGTGCAGGAGATTTTTCAGCAATCTCTGGCCTCTCTTCATCAGGCATGTCCTTTGTTAGGACTCTATCCCATCTGGAGATTATCCTTATATCCATTCTTCTCATGTGGTTGATCTTAGAACCAGTAGTCTGTTCCATTACTTCTGGAATTGTTCCAGCCAAGTATAGACTCATGATTCTTCCCAGATTTGGCTTCCTGATACCATCCTTAATCTTTTCAAAGATTACTACAGACCAATCTGTGTTCAGTCTGAAGATAATCCTGGTCATCACGCTGAACATATAGGCTGAAACCCTATCATGTCCCCCTGGCTTGCAGAGAATGACCTTTCCAACCACTTCAGAAAGGAATTTTCCTTGCAGATTCATCCCTTTCCTGTTCATTGCAGATCCAATCTTCATGGTGGGATCCAATCCCCACCACTGGAGTGCTTCCCTGGTCTTGGTAGAGGTAACTTCTTCATCTTCTTGAGTTTTGGGCAGATGAAGAGTTTTTTGTATGCTCTTCATGGTGAGTTTGATTTTATTACCCTGGATTGAAGACCTAATCTTTAATCCAGTAGAATCCTGAGTTGCAGCTCCATAGAACTCAAGGATTTCCTACTTCCATATCTTAGTAGGTTCGGATACCAGAAATTCCAAACCATTCGCAGTAATTAGGATAATTACTGTTTTAATCTCGGGGTCTGCATTATCAAAAGCGTTGCGAACCAGCTTATAGCCTTCGTTGACGTTATCTTCAAGCTTTGGCGTCATTAGGGTTGAGAGAAATCTTAGATTGAGAAGAGAGAATTTGTCGACACAAGGTTTTGTTCTCGAAAATATGGAGAGTGTGTCGACAGAGTATGTTGTTGACCTATTTATACCCTTCTAAATAATGAAGGTCAAAAGGCACGTCAAAATTCTCTTAATGTGTCGACACAGTTGAAATGTGTCGACACAGACTTCTAATGTCTCGACAAAAGTGTTGCATTCTATGTGTCAACTGTTGAAACTGAAATCTCAGTCTCCTGTGGAGTTCGACCCTTGGGGAAGGGGTGGTCTCGTGTCTACTTTACTCCTGCAAGCAAAATAACAAAGAAAACAAGGAAAGACCGACCCAAGGGCTCGGCGGGGAGGTCCCACCACACACCCGGAAGATCTCAGAGCGCTTCCCCTCCTTAGCCAGAGGCCGAGCTAAGGTACCCTCAGAAAGCACTTGAAAACTAGAGTAGGAAGGCACAAGAAGCATGCTCTCTGGGGTACCCCTTGGGTCCTATTTATAGTTTTTGGAATCTGAACTGTCAATAACCAAAAGAACTGACCTGAAATTACCAGAAAACCCTTGGTTGGGTCTGCCAACAGCTAAACTCTGCTGTTTTGAAGGGCTATAGGCAGACCAGCGGGGGCAAAACAGTAAAAAGTACCTCATTCATCCAGGCGAGCTGTGGAGCTTGACCACCTTGGCAGATCCTGCTCGCCTGCTGTTGCCGAGTTCCGTTGCGAGGGCGCGAGCTGGGACTAGCTCGGCGAATGCCGAGCTCGGTGTTGGCGAATGCTGATCTCCGGTCGACGAATGCCAATCTCTGGTCGACGAATGCCGAGCTCGGGCTCGGCTTTTCTACTGCCGAGCTCGCCCACTGCCTTCAGCCCGATCTGTCTGGTTCCTGGCGACCTTGCTCACCGGACACGGGGTTGTACATAATCCCCGCTCTTTTTGAGCTTGGCAAAGCGCAGAAAGAAACATCCAACCCCAAGTGTGCGGCGAGTGCGGGTTGGCGAGTTGGAGGGAATCTTTGGGTGGGGTCCACCTACGGCTATATATATGCACCTGCTCACCTGCTTGACTCTTGCCCTTCCCTTCGTTATAATGCTGCCAAGATGCCACTTCCCAAGGAGATCCAAGAGCGCTTAAACCGAGCTCGCCAGGCTTCCGCAGCTCGCGTAGCCGCCCTGACGGCGGTTCCTGCCAAAGATCCTCAAATTGATTCTACCGAGCCCGGCTCCAAGAGGTCGAAGTCATTCCCTCAGGCGTCCGAGCGCATTTACCACGACCTGAGGGCCACCCTGGAGCGCGAGACTAGCTCTTCCACTCGGACAATTCTGGATAAGGATAGAGAGGTTGTCGTAGTCGGCGACGACCCGGATGGTCAACCTGACGACATGGGGGGTGCCAGGCCGCGAGAGCCCATAACGCGAGGCGAGGCGACTCCCATAGACTCGTGGTTCATGGCACCGGATAACCGTCCCCAGGACCCGCCTCTTCTCTTTGGGATCCTGCCGGTGAGCTCGCAGAGGCCGAACTCGCCGGTGCGCGCATCCTCTCCTCGACAAACTGATGTGATCGCGGGGGCGGGTCTGGGAACCATCCCCACCCCGGGGTTCGAGCTCCTCTCGATGGGGACTCGTGGCCCAGGCCACGGGAAGGATCTGAGGTTCATCCCTCCCCGCATCTCCTTTGAGCCACCGAGCTCGTCAGGTCAGTCTTGCCTGGATTCTTGCCCCATGAGTTTTTTTTCTGCATCTCTTCTTGCTGATGCTTGTCTTCACAGCTCTCCCCAGCCAATCCGCTGCCAAGGAATCTTCGCGGGCAGCCCACAACTCTCCCCTCCCGTCCCCAAGCTCGCTGGACTCTTACCTGGGTCCTGAGGTGGATCAAGGCGAGCTGACGAGGAGGGAGGTCAAGCTCCTCAAGAAGCTGGTGTGCGGGCTGCGCGAGGTGCAGGGGGTCAACAAGACGCTCCAACACGACTATGCACGTCTCGCCGACGAGGTGCGAAGCGGCCAGGCTGGCGAGCTGATGTCCCCCTCCCGGCTCCTGGACGAGATAGACGATGGCCTCTCAGTGGCGCAGAGGAATTCGGGAAGGATCCGCGAGCTGCTCCGCGCGCGGCAGCCTGGGGGGCGGGGGTCGCGAGGCCGGGGTAGGTAAGTGGGTGGCTCCTTTGCCGAGCTGACCGGTACTCGCATCCTAACGCTCCCCCTGCTCGCTCGCCCCGCCCTTTTATTCCTGAAATTGATCTGTAATAAGTAGTTTTTAGAACATTCTTGAACACGTCATTCAAATAATATACTGCAATGTTTGACTTAGCCTTGATCGGGACGCGCTGAAAGTCGGCGAGCTGGGGTTGGCGAGCTGGGGCGGCGAGCTGAGGCGGCGAGCTTAATTGATTGGATGGCCTGCCACAGATTTCTTTTCCTAGCCCCCCCCCCCCCCCCCCCCCTCACTGAAAGAAATAGTTCCTAAACACCTAGAGGGAGGGTGAATAGGTGAACTTTATCTTTTTAAATTTAAGGCATAAATACGGTACTGTAAATGCAATTCTACAATTATCACAATACAGCAACCATACAATCAAACATACACAGAGTGCACACAGGATTTATAGTGGTTCCCCAAGGTCTGAGTACATCCACTTTCCCCCTTCGTCTATCTAGTAGTGTACTAGATTCGGCCTAACTTCAGCACTTCTCCTCAGATCCTCAGATCTTACTGCTCAGAACCCCAAACAGGTTCCTACAACTCAGAGTGTCCCCACTCCTACAACTCAGGAAAAACGCCCTACCACTCAGTCTTCAATAAGACCTACACTCAGAGAACAAAGTCTCCTACAACTCAGGCACAAGGCCCTACCTCAGTCTTCAACAAGACCTACACTCAGAGCACACAGTCTCCTACACTCCGCCTTTATAAAATAGGCTTACAGCTCAGATCTATACAAGATCCTACAGATATTTTGATTATACAAAGTATTTAACCATAACTCTGAAAGAGAGAGTTGAGTTGACTGGCTTCTTGATGAGTTCTTGGAAGAACTTGGCAGAGATCAACCTCCCTTGTCTTTCTTCAAAGCTTCTTGAATTAGAACACAGTAGGGTTGAATCTCCTATGAAGATGATCTTCAATCAACTTCTGTCTTGAGATTCAGATCTCAATCTGAATCTTACTTAGCAGCTCGGTTCAACAGCTGCTCTTCTTAGAAGGAGCTCTCTCTCTCCTACTTCTTAGATCTTCTGTTGAAGGTCTTCTTCTTTTGTGTTGTTAGATCTCTTGATTGATTGTTGTCAATTTGTCCTCGTGATTCAACTTCTGATTGTTGAAGGAGAAAGTCCTTTATATAAGCTTTCTCCATGGTGACCGGCTGATCCGGTTTCTAATAACCTTCTGACGGCTCTGACAGTTGCAGTTGACCGGTTGAAATGGCAGCTGTCAAGTCATCCAGTCATTTCTTGAAACCACTGTCACTGTATGAAAGTGTCGATACAGATAGTCATTATGTGTCGACACAAATAGACTAAGTATCGACACAAGTAGACTAAGTGTCGACACTAGCCTTGATGGTGTCAACACAACTCCTTGTGTTGTTGTAACAGCTTCTCGACACTGCTTCTTTAGAATGTGTCGACACTGATTCTGTGTGTCGACACAAGCCTTCTATTGAATGTGTCGACACTGGTTGAGTGTGTCAACACAAGTACATCTTCTTTAACACTTAGTTGAATTCTGCTGTGTGTCGACACAACTCCTTTGTGTCGACACATGCCTTCATGTGTTGAAACTTGCTAAGTGTCGACACATCTCCTTTGTGTCGACACATGCCTTCATGTGTTGAAACTTGCTGAGTGTCGACACATCTCCTTTGTGTCGACACAAATACTTTAACTTTGTTGAAGTTTGCTGAGTGTCGACAAATTTTATCTGGGTGTCGACACTGCCTCTAAGTGTCGACACAGGTTATGTTGACAATTCTTCACTGTGTGTCGACACTGCCTGTATGTGTCGACACTTTTCTTCTGGTGTCAACTCTGCCTTTCCTGGTGTCGACACAATTACTCCAAGTGTCGACACAGCTTCTCTGGGTGTCGATACTAGACTTCATAAGTGTCGACACTTCACCTCTAGGTGTCGACACATGGACTTAGAATTTTTATGCTTTTCCTGTAATTACTTAACCTGCACAAATAAACTCAAAGCACATCAAATACACCTTGATGTATATCATTGAGTAGGGTGAGGCTTCTTCAAATCAGGTACATATATTCCAATGTACCCAACAATCTCCCTCTATTTGGAGAAGTCATAACACTTAGTCAATGATATACACCATACATAACAAATTCTCAGTATGATGTAAAACAGTATTATATGACAGGGTAAAACCTAAACATGTATAAACAGCATATATATAAGCAATTATTACAGAATAACAATGTAATAGGTTGAACTTTAAACATTGTTTTTACAACTTCCAAAAGTTTTATTAATCAAAAGTTTACATGAACTTTAATGCAAAAGATTACAAGGTTGTAAACTAAAGAAAATTCTATCCTATGGCTGCTCTGGCTCCTTGATAACAATGTCCTTTCTAGATTGAATCTTTGCTTGAATTGGAGCATCATTGTCATCAGCAGGCTTCTGTCCCTTAAGATCTTTCTTTGTCTGTTCTTCAGCCCTTATCTTCTGTCTCAAAATAATGATAAGGCTTAGGGAAATACTTGCTAGGCTCCTGTGCATTAGGAGGTAGCTTCAATAATTTAGCCTTCCTTCTGTATTGAACAATGGTCTCTTACCCAGCTTCATGTTTTTTCCATTCCTGGTTAGAATACCATTTTCCCCTCTCTAGGAAATTATCCTTTGCAGCTTTCCAAGCAGTCAATATGATATTCCTAGAGGTTGGGCTCCATTGCTCAAAATCTGACCTTAATTCAGCTTGTTCTCTAAACATCTTCTTAGATAATTGGGCTTCTTGCTCATTTAATAATGCCTCTGACACAGGCTGTACTACTTTCTCAATAATAATATTCTAATTACCCTCAGGAGGACTATACATAGATTGTACCTCCTGATGTATCATGTCAAAATCAGCAGGAGGGTAGATCACCTGAGCTACTTCAGCTTGCTCTCCTCCAAAATATGCAGGATGTATTCCAGACTCTGCTACATTATCATCATCACATAAAGGTGGATATCCAAAGGTAGCTCTGATGCTGTTTGAAATCCATTTAGCATGGTCAGAGCCTGCTTTGACTAATACCTTCTCCCCCTTTATGACTTCTCTCTCTATATGATCTCTAAGATCATCCTTCTGAAACCTTATTTGAGCATTCAAATAGTTAACTCCATCTTTGTAAAAAGGTTTTAACCTTTGAAACTTTTCAGTGATAGCCTTTTTTGAATCTTTAATGACATTTTTAACAGCAGTGACGCTTTCTTGTAATTGCTTATCAAAGGCTTCTTTGGCAGTAGCACTTACAGCAGTCTGGGCAGTAGCTATATTTTTCATTTCACTAACAATGGCATTATGAGAAGCGGTCAGATTGTCATTCATCCTAATCTGATTTTTCAGGACATATCCTTGTTTTATTGTCATGTCATCAACCTGTTTCTTGATATTCTCTTGATGAGTAGCCAGATAGACTATTGCATTGCCTCCTTTATGGAAACAATCAGTCATTTCCTTTTTGTAATGATTCACTTCAAATCTTATGGACTTTATGTCTTGAGCTAAGGAAAATTGTAGCTCCTTATGGTGCTCATCCATATAAGTTTCCATAGCCTTTCTTTGCTCATCCAGCTTGATTTGCAAAGCCACCAACAAAGAACTATAGTCAACAGTTGGGGCTTGTTGAGGAACTATGGTTTGCAGTGCTTTCTTGTAGGTCTGGCTTCTTCTCTTGAAGACCTGGAACTTTCTTTTCTTCGCTCTAGCAGCCTCTTCATATTCAGATTCAGATGTACTGGCAATGTCTGCCTTGTCCTTAGGACTAGGAGGTAAATCCTTCTTAGCCCTGGGTAACTCCCGAGCATTCCTTTGCTCCTCAGTCTCATTTCTGGCAGTTTCCTCTACATGCTCCCCCTCAATATTAGCTGGCTCCCCCTCAACAGTAGTTTTCCCTCTCTCAAAATCAGTCTGTAGAAGATCAGGGAACATCTCTTCTAGTGTAAACTCATGTTGAGGTTGTACAGGAGAATCTCTTATCTCAGGAGCACTTTCTATAACTGATGTGTCTTCCATGACCACATCCTATGGTTGACTATGTATCTGGGTTTGCTGATCAACATCAAGTAATGAGTCAGTCATAACTTCATCCTCAATATTGAAATTTAATTGATTAACTTCAGTGATTACCTCTAGAATTATTTGGGTAGCCCTTTCACTATCTAATTGAGTTGGCTCATCCACATGTAGAGGCTCCCCCTAGAGTGGATCCAGGTGAATAGGGCTAGCTGATGGTAGCTCCCCCTGCCTCTGAGCATCTTCTTGTCTTGCTGGTAACTGTCCAGCATTGTCATCTTCTCCATCATCAGAACTAAAAATCACTTGCTCCTCTGAGCTACTTGAGGATTCTTGAGCCACAATGGCTTTCTTCTTCTTCTTCTGAGGTATTTCCTTTTCTGGAGTTGGCAGTTCCTTTGTCAACACTCTATCCCACCTGGAGATAATCCTAACATTCATTCTCCTCATATGATTTATCTTAGAACTATCAGCTTGGTTCATCACTTTAGGTATACTTCCAGCTAAGTATAAACTCAGAATCCTACCCAGATTGGGCTTCTTCAACTTTCCTTTATCTTATCAAACATAACTACTGACCAATCAGTTTTAAGTTGGAAAATTATCCTGGTCATCAAACTGAACATGTGAGCTGATATTCTATCATACCCACCTGGCTTGCTCAGTAACACCTTGCCAACTATTTCAGACAAGAACTTGCCCTGCATGTTCATGCCTTTCCTGTTGAAAACTGATCCAATCTTCAGGCTTGAATCAAGTCCACACCATGCCAGTGCCTCCCTTGTCTTTGATGCAGGTACATCTTCCTCTTCTTTAGTTCTAGGGAGATGTAGAATCTTTCTTAGACTTTTCTGAGTGATTTTTACTTTTGTCCCATGAACTTTGGACTTAATCTTGAGTACAGATTCATCAAGTGTAGCTCCAGTAAAGAATTCGAGGACCTCCTTCTTCCATATCTTGATTGGTTCGGAAACAAGATATTCAAACCCAGTCTCTGCAACTAGGGTTACCACACCTTGGATTTCTGGTTCCGCGTCATCAAAGGCATGTCGCACGAGCTCATAACCTTCATTAATGTTCTCTTCTAGCTTGGGCGCCATTAGGGTTTGAAGAAATTTTGAATTTAGAGAAGAGAGATGTTGACACACAAGTTTGGTCTCGAAACTATGGTGAGCGTGTCGACAAACAATGGTGAAGACCTATTTATACCTTTCTAAAATCGAAGGTGAAAAGGCGCGTCAAAATACTTGAAATGTGTCGACACTGTTGAAAAGTGTCGACACTTACTTCTAATGTCTCGACAACTATGTGTCGACACAAATATAGTTGACAGAATATATGTGTCGACACTTATACATCTTAGCTCGACGATTAGTCGAGACTCTACTCGACGAATTCTGTGTAAATCCTAAGTGTCGACAACACCCTGGATGTGTCGACACCTACCCTGCATGTGTCGACACTAATTCTCTGAAGTGTCGACACTTACTGTCTAGATGTGTCGACACCATTTCTCTGAAATGTCGACACCACTTCTATGTGTCGACACAGACAACTCTGTGTGTCGACACCATTTTACTTGGTCAATTTTTAAACTATTCTAAGTTTATCATTGCTAATTCAATTTTAAACTTATTGAATTTGGTTTCATCTAGGGGCTTAGTAAACATATCAGCTAACTGATTATCTGTCTTAACATACTCTAGGGAAATATCTTCTTTTTCTACATGTTCTCTTAGAAAATGGTATTTAATTTCTATGTGCTTAGTCCTACTATGTGAGACAGGATTATTTGCAATAGAAATAGCACTTGTAGAATCACAAAATAAAGGTGTTCTACTTACTTGAATACCATAATCTTCTAGCTGGTTTTGAATCCATAAGAGTTGTGCACAGCAACTTCTTGCAGCAACATATTCTGACTTAGCTGTGGAGATAGCCACACTGGTCTGCTTCTTGCTACTCCATGACACCAGCCTTCCACCTAGAAATTGACAGGTTCCTGTAGTACTCTTCCTATCTTCTTTACAGCCTGCAAAATCTGCATCTGAATAACCTGTCAGTATAAAATCTCCATTCCTAGGGTACCAAAGGCCTAGATAAGGTGTGCCCTTAAGATATCTCAAAATCCTTTTGACTGCTGTCAGATGAGATTCTTTAGGGCAAGCTTGGTACCTAGCACAGACACATGTAGCATACATGATATCTGGTCTAATAGCAATCAAATACAGTAGGCAGCCAACTATCCCTCTATAAAAAGTTTCATCTATAGGTTTCCCTGCATCATCTTTGCTTAGAGACATGCTTGACCCCATAGGAGTTTTCATGGTAGTGGATGATTCCATACCATACTTCCTTATCAACTCTAGGGTGAACTTAGACTGGTATATGGATAATCCATCTTCAGTCTGTCTAACTTGGAGACCCAAGAAGAACTTAAGTTCCCTCATACTGCTCATTTCAAATTGTCCTTGCATAAGTTTTGCAAACTTTCTGCAAAGACTACTTTCTGTAGACCCAAATATTATGTCATCTACATATATTTGGACTAAGATAATCTTGCCTCTAGATTCCCTAAGGAATAGAGTCTTGTCTATTTTCCCCCTTGAGAATTTGTTCTCAATTAGGAAACTAGACAGGGTTTCGTACCAAGCCCTTAGGGCTTGTTTCAACCAATACAAAGCCATCCTAAGTCTATATACATAATCAGGTTTAAGAGAATCAACAAAACATGATGGTTGCTCTATATAGATGTTGAAAACGGAATCCGGTCTCCTGTGGAGTTCGACCCTTGGGGAAGGGGTGACCGCGCACCTACTACCCTCAAGCAAACGATCTAGGCACATGACTAGGAACACAAGGGACAGACCCAAGGTCTCAGCGTGGAGGACCCGCCACATACCCGGAAGACTAACAAACTCTTCCCCTCCCAAGACAAGGGCTGAGCTAAGGCACCTTCAGAGGGCTCTCTTGGCCGACCGGAACATCCAAGGAGGATCTCGAGATCCACTCCCAAACTAGAGGTGCCACCTCGGGTCTATGTAAAATGTTCCCTGCCCGCCTTACTATTGGCACAAAACCGCCCAGCAGCCCTACTCTACGCAGCCCCAATTGGGCCGCTAACAGCGGAACTCCGCTACTCTGAAAGGATGACAACGGGCCATCAGGGGCTTCCCGGCATCTATACCTCGGGGCCCACACGGGGGGAGTGGTTCACGAACACACCGCTCGCCCAAGACAGGAGGAGTAAACTATATTCGCAGAGCATCACAGATATGAAAGAATATTACAGGAATATGAATTCCATACTCAGCACGCAGGCCAGAAATATAAACAAAAAGGCCTTCGAGGGCCGGCACAAGCTTGGGCTTAAGCCCGCTACTCCCCGCTTGGTACTGCAACACCTGTACGCCAACGTCTCGACGAGCGGCGGCCAACTAGTCATCGGTCGGCCAATATAAGCGGGCCAAACATATTGCGCACACCCCCTTTTTTGGGGCTATGGTGCGCGTTCCCTACAAGCGGCTAATAAATAACTTCCTCGGAGTCTTCTCCGGGAACCCCAGAACATCACCAATCCGGCTCACACGTCCGGATGGGCTTCACACAGCATGCCTAAACCCGTATTCATGCTTCCGGATACTAATGCAATTAACTGCGGGGACGTACACATCAACCCGTCGGGAAGCCCCCTTCCCCCACCCATTGGTGGAGAGGGGCTTCCATGTAAACATGTAAACTGAAGGATTCACCTGCCCAAGTTGAAACATCGTTACCCTTGTCGCGTGCTTGGCGGCGGGGCCGGGAGAGGAGCTCTGAGTCGATCCTACTGCATGCGACCGCGTCGGCGTTCGATCCCCACTCTAGGCCGAGCCTTGCTCCAGGCCGAGCCTCGCTCCAGGCCGAGCCTCGCTCCAGGCCGAGCCTCGCTCCAGGCCGAGCCTCGCTCCAGGCCGAGCCACGCTCCAGGCCGAGCCTCGCTCCAGGCCGGGAGAAAGAGAGGATCGGCCGGGGTGTGGTTGTTGCTCCAGGTCGGGAAGAAGAGAGGGCCGGCCGGGTTGGGGTTGCTTCAGGCCGGGAAAAAGAAGGAGAGGGGCGGCCGGGCTGCTGCCTTGCCGGCGACGGAAGAGAGCGGGAATGGGGAGGTCGGGCTGCTGCTTCGCCGGCGACGGGAGAGAGAGAGAGGTAGGGGCGGCCGTGCCCTAGCCTCGCCGGCGACGGGAGAGAGAGAGAGGAAGGGGCGGTCGTGCCCTAGCTTCGCAGGCGACGGGAGAGAGAGAGAGAGGAAGGGGCGGTCGTGCCCTAGCTTCGCCAGCAACGGGAGAGAGAGAGAGAGGGAGGGGCGGCCGCTGGGCTCGAGATCCACGGCTAGGGTTCCCGTTTTACATTTTCTCCCTGCTTCTATTTTCTTCTTCATCCCCCCCCCCTCCTCCACCCGATGCCCCCATTGTTTTTATCTTCCTTTTTTTATCCCTGTTGTACCCCTCCTCCTGTAACCCGTGCCTCTGCCCCTTTTCCCCTCCTATCCTTTATATAATATCTTATATAATATCAAATATAATATATAAATATATATATATATATATACAAATTCATATATATAATATATATATATATATAAATTCTAAACATATGCGCACGAAGCCTCCGCACGCACGCACGAGGACCCGCACGCCTCCGAACGGGGTCGCACCAACTCGTCGCCCATAACATGTCCCTAGGCTGATATTTGGGGAGGGTCACACTCGCCCGGCTACGGGGTTGTACACAATCCCCGCTATTTTCGAGCTTGGCACAAGCTCGGAAAGAATCATCCAACCCAACGTATCCGGCGAGTGGGAGCCGACCCAAAAAAAAAATTTGAGAGAAACTAAAATCTGCGCTTGGAGGATCAATCTCTCCATGACCTTTCTGATCCTTTTGAATCACTCGGATACCCTTTGGCTCGTTGCTATTGAATTGCGCTTATACCATTACTTACAACGAGTATATAATTTCTCGTGATATCGTGAAACAACAAAGTCATATATTTTATATCCCCTTGTGCACGCGGAGCTAATCCTTTCCCCCCAGGTGTGCCTACAGCCCTGCCAGCTAATGAGAGCCGGACAGCGAGTCTACCCGGGGCCGAGCAGCACTCGGGGTCCCTTACCCCCCAGGTGTGCCTTTAGCCTCGCCAGCTAGTGGGAGCCTGACAGTGAGTCTACCCGGGGCCGAGCATCACTCGGGGTCCTGCAAAATATCCAAACTTTCTTTCCAAACTCCAAACTCTCTCCCTTACCCCCCAGGTGTGCCTTCAGCCCTGCCAGCTAGTGGGAGCCTGACAGCGAGTCTACCCGGGGCCGAGCATCACTCGGGGTCCTGCAAAATATCCAAACTCTCTCTCCAAACTCCAAACTCTCTCCCTTACCCCCCAGGTGTGCCTACAGCCCTGTCAGCTAATGGGAGCCTGACAGCGAGTCTACCCGGGGCCGAGCAGCACTCGGGGTCCCTTACCCCCCAGGTGTGCCTTTAGCCTCGCCAGCTAGTGGGAGCCTGACAGTGAGTCTACCCGGGGGCGAGCATCACTCGGGGTCCTGCAAAATATCCACACTTTCTTTCCAAACTCCAAACTCTCTCTTACCCCCCAGGTGTGCCTACAGTCCTGCCAGCTAGTGGGAGCCTGACAGCGAGTCTACCCGGGGTCGAGCATCACTCGGGGTCCTGCAAAAACATCCAAGAACCAATCCTTCCCCCCAGGTGTGCCTACAGCCCTGCCAGCTAATGAGAGCCTGACAGCGAGTCTACCCGAGGTCCACTACTACCGCCATCAAGTGACTTCCAGCCCTGCCAGGTAGGTGAGAGTCTGACAGCGGGATCTGCTCGAGGCCCAAGGATGACACCGAGTGACTTCCAGCCCTGCCAGCTAGGTGAGGGCCTGACAGCGGGATCTGCTCAGGGTCCACTACTACCACCATCGAGTGACTTCCAGCCCTGCCAGCTAGGTGAGATCCTGACAGCGGGATCTGCTCGAGGCCCAAGGATGACACCGAGTGACTTCCAGCCCTGCCAGCTAGGTGAGAGCCTAACAACGGGATCTGCTTGGGCTCCACTACTACCACCATCGAGTGACTTTCAGCCCTGCCAGCTAGGTGAGAGCCTGACAGCGGGATCTGCTCGAGGCCCAAGGATGACACCGAGTGACTTCCAGCCCTGCCAGCTAGGTGAGAGCCTGACAGCGGGATCTGCTCGGGGTCCACTACTACCACCATCGAGTGACTTCCAGCCCTGCCAGCTAGGTGAGAGCCTGACAGCGGGATCTGCTCGAGGCCCAAGGATGACATCGAGTGACTTCCAGCCCTGCCAGCTAGGTGAGAGCCTGATAGCGGGATCTGCTCGAGGCCCAAGGATGACACCGAGTGACTTCCAGCCCTGCCAGCTAGGTGAGAGCCTGACAGCGGGATCTGCCCGGGGTCCACTACTACCACCATCGAGTGACTTCCAGCCCTGCCAGCTAGGTGAGAGGCTGACAGCGGGATCTGCTCGAGGCCCAAGGATGACACCGAGTGACTTCCAGCCCTGCCAGCTAGGTGAGAGCCTGACAGCGGGATCTGCTCGGGGTCCACTACTACCACCATCGAGTGACTTCCAGCCCTGCCAGCTAGGTGAGAGCCTGACAGCGGGATCTGCTCGAGGCCTAAGGATGACACCGAGTGACTTCCAGCCCTGCCAGCTAGGTGAGAGCCTGACAGCGGGATCTGCTCGGGGTCCACTACTACCACCATCGAGTGACTTCCAGCCCTGCCAGCTAGGTGAGAGCCTGACAACGGGATCTGCTCGAGGCCCAAGGATGACACTGAGTGACTTCCAGCCCTGCCAGCTAGGTGAGAGCCTGACAGCGGGATCTGCTCGGGGTCCAAAACTACTCGACTTGACTTTGCTCGAGATGGAGACATCTCATTTACTTAAGAGGTGCTGGAGAGTTAATTGAACCGATGCTTTTACAAACGGAGGACGCATTCTTTTCATAAGAGAGACGATCTGGAAGTCGTCAAATCGAGAAGCTGGCATCCGAGCCTGTTCCTAATAATTCCTCCAATCGAAAGAGAGATGCAATCGGGGGGACATAGGCCGACGTGCAAGGGGGGAGCTGATCTCGGCCGTCAGTGCAGAGGCTCGGTCTTACAATAGCGCTTAGAGTCCCGAGGCATCGTCCCATCATCCGAACTAGGCTATTTAAAAGGAACGGGTTGGACGTTTCGTATCCTGATCTAATGACAAAGATCACTTTCCGCCATGTCACTTGCAATTGCTTGGAGAGATCGGCCCTTTATCAAACCTGGGAGGTTAGCATCTAGGCTCGTTCCTGATAATTCCTCTAGTCGGAGGAGAGGTGCGATCGGGAGGACATAGGCCGGCGTGCAAGTGGGGAGCTGATCTCGGCCGTCAGTGCAGAGGCTCGGTCTTACAATAGAGCTTAAAGTCCCACGACACCGTCTCATCGTCCGAACTAGGTTATTTAAAAAGAACGGGTTGGACGTTTGGCTTCCGGAGTCGATCGCGAGGCTAACCCTTGAAGCCCTCAGAAGCTCGAGGCGAATTGGTAATAAAGTGAAAACTTGACCGCTACTGAATTACAAGGAATAGATAACATATTACCGCTAGGGAGGGAACACTTTCAGGTCACCCCGGCTCCTAATACCTCTCAGCTGCTCTCTTACTCGATCTTGAAGACAATAACCTCCAGGCTTCTTGTTGATGTAATAAGTGAGGATACATGGGTTTTCATAGGTAGAAGCGCTTCAAATAGGTGCAAATCCTACTACAAATGCTATGGGATTCAAACAACAGCTATGAGAGGGGACAACTCTGAGTATGAGGACCTCACGCACAAAGTATCAACGCATGACCGTGGTCGTCACCTGGTTCCACTTCTATACTCATGATGTTCGCCTGATTTCTTCTGTGCTGGTCACTCTCCACGCTCACCACACCAAAATATTGAAACCGGAATCCGGTCTCCTGTGGAGTTCGACCCTTGGGGAAGGGGTGACCGCGCACCTACTACCCTTAAGTAAACGATCTAGGCACAAGACTAGGAACACAAGGAACAGACCCAAGGTCTCAGCGTGGAGGACCCGCCACATACCCGGAAGACTAACAAACTCTTCCCTCCCAAGCCAATGGCCGAGCTAAGGCACCTTCGGAGGGCTCTCTTGGCCGACCGGAACATCCAAGGAGGATCTCGAGATCCACTCCCAAACTAGAGGTGCCACCTCGGGTCTATGTAAAATGTTCCCCGCCCGCCTTACTATTGGCACAAAACCGCCCAGCAGCCCTACTCTACGCAGCCCCAATTGGGCCGCTAACAGCGGAACTCCTCTACTCTGAAAGGATGACAACGGGCCATCAGGGGCTTCCCGGCATCTATGCCTCGGGGCCCACACGGGGGGAGCGGTTCACGAACATACCGCTCGCCCAAGACAGGAGGAGTAAACTATATTCGCAGAGCATCACAGATATGAAAGAATATTACAGGAATATGAATTCCATACTCAGCACGCAGGCCGGAAATATAAACAAAAAGGCCTTCGAGGGCCGGCACAAGCTTGGGCTTAAGCCCGCTACTCCCCGCCTGGTACTGCAACACCTGTACGCCAACGTCTCGACGAGCGGCGACCAACTAGTCATCGGTCGGCCAATATAAGCGGGCCAAACATATTGCGCACACCCTCTTTTTTGGGGGCTATGGTGCGCGTTCCCTGCAAGCGGCTAATAAACAACTTCCTCGGAGTCTTCTCCGGGAACCCCAGAACATCACCAATCCGGCTCACACGTCCGGATGGGCTTCACACAGCATGCCTAAACTCGTACTAACGCTTCCGGATACAAATGCAATTAACTGCGGGGACGTACACGTCAACCCGTCGGGAAGCCCCCTTCCCCCACCCATTGGTGGAGAGGGGCTTCCATGCAAACATGTAAACTGAAGGCTTCACCTGCCCAAGTTGAAACATCGTTACCCTTGTCGCGTGCTTGGCGGCGGGGCCGGGAGAGGAGCTCTGAGTCGATCCTACTGCATGCGGTCGCGTCGGCATTCGATCCCCACTCTAGGCCGAGCCTTGCTCCAGGCCGAGCCTCGCTCCAGGCTGAACCTCGCTCCAGGCCAAGCCTCGCTCCAGGCCGAGCCTCGCTCCAGGCCGAGCCCCGCTCCAGGCCGAGCCTCGCTCCAGGCTGGGAGAAAGAGAGGATCGGCCGGGGTTTTGTTGCTGCTCCAGGTCGGGAAGAAGAGAGGGCTGGCCCGGTTGGGGTTGCTTTAGGCCGGGAAAAAGAAGGAGAGGGGCGGCCGGGCTGCTGCCTTGCCGGCGACGGAAGAGAGCGGGAATGGGGCGGCCGGGCTGCTGCTTCGCCGGCGACGGGAGAGAGAGAGAGAGGAAGGGGCGGTCGTGCCCTAACCTCGCCGGCGACGGGAGAGAGAGAGAGAGGAAGGGGCGGCCGTGCCCTAGCTTCGCCGGCGACGGGAGAGAGAGAGAGGGGAAGGGGCGGCCATGCCCTAGCTTCGCCAGCGATGGGAGAGAGAGGAAGGGGCGGTCGTGCCCTAGCTTCGCCGGCGACGGGAGAGAGAGAGAGAGGGAGGGGCGACCGCTGGGCTCGAGATCCACGGCTAGGGTTCCCGTTTTCCATTTTCTCCCTGCTTCTATTTTCTTTCCTTCTTCCCCTTGCTCCTGTACCCGACCCCCACCCTGCTTCTATTTTCTTCTTCATTCCCCCCCCCCTCCTCCACCCGATGCCCCCATTGTTTTTATCTTCCTTTTTTTATCCCTGTTGTACCTCGCCTCCTATAACCCGTGTCTCTGCCCCTTTCCCCTCCTATCCTTTATATAATATCTTATATAATATCAAATATAATATATAAATATATATATATATATATATCTATATACAAATTCATATATAATATATATATATATATAAATTCTAAACATATGCGCACGAAGCCTCCGCACGCACGCACGAGGACCCGCACGTCTCCGAACGGGGTCGCACCAACTCGTCGCCAGTAACACGCCCCTAGACTGATATTTGGGGAGGGTCACACTCGCCCGGCTACGGGGTTGTACAATAGACTTATTCCTTCAGATTTCCATTCAGAAAAGCTGACTTAACATCCATTTGATATACCTTAAATCCTTGATATGTTGCATAGGCAAGGAACATCTTTATTGCTTTCAGTCTTGCTACTAGAGCAAAGGTTTGATCAAAATCAATACCTTCTTCCTGCCTATATCCCTTTGCAACAAGTCTAGATTTATTCTTTATGATGATTCCATTCTCATCCAACTTGTTCATAAATATCCACTTAGTTCCAATAATGTTGTGATCCTTGGGTTTAGGAACTAGCTCCCAGACCTTGCATCTTTTGAATTGATTCAGCTCCTCTTGCATGGCCTCAATCCAATGTGAGTCTAGGATTGCTTCTTCAAATTTATTTGGCTCTACTTGGGATAGAAAGCTGGAGTAAAGAACTGTACTTAGATTCCTGCTCCTTGTTTGCACCCCTTGTCTGGGATCTCCAATTATTTGATTGGCTGGATGATCCTTTAAGTGCCTATTTGCTGGAGGCAGCCTGTCTTCAGGTTGTACATCTTCAGTCTCTTCATTTAGCTGCACCTCTTGGTCTTCTTCAACATCAGGTGTATCTTGTACTCCCCCTGGACAACAGCCACCATCTTCCACTTGCTGACTTGCAGAAGGACCTTCTGTTAAGGTAAGCTTGTCCATCTTCTCAGTTACACCTGTAGAGCTGCAAACACTTCTTGGCAATTCATTGTTAATGAGTCTAGCTTCATCAAAAACTACATGAACAGACTATTCTACAACTTGAGTAATCAAGTTGTAGACCCTATAAGCCTTACTATTATTGTTGTACCCAACAAAGATCCCCTCTTGGGATTTGGCAGCAAACTTGGTTAGATAAGACTTACCATTGTTAAGTATATAACACTTGCAACCAAAGATCCTGAAATAGGATAAATTTGGTTTTCTGCCCTTCACAATCTCATAGGGGGTCTTCTTGTAGCTCTTGGTGATAGTAGCCCTATTGATAACATGACAAGCAGTATTTACTGCCTCAGCCCAGAAATATTCTGGGAGATATGTGTCACTCAATAGGGTTCTACCAGCCTCTATCAAGGTTCTATTCTTCCTTTCAGCAATACCATTTTGCTGAGGTGTTCTTGGTGAGGAAAATTCCTGAAAAATTCCAAATTCTTCACACAGTTTTGTCATACTTTCAGACTGAAATTCAGTATCATGGTCACTTCTGATTTTGACCACTGTACTGTCCAATTCATTCTGAATTTGTTTAACAAAAGTATATAAGATACTTGGGGTTTCAGATTTTTGTCTAAGGAAGAACACCCAGGAATACCTTGAATAGTCATCTACAACCACAAATGTGTAGACCTTCCTACCTAGGCTATGAATTGGCATAGGACCAAAAAGATCCATATGCAAGAGGTATAGACACCTCACAGAATCCTTGTTTTCAAGGCTATGAAAGGTGGATTTTATCTGTTTGCCTTTTGACAAGCTTAGCATATCTCATCATTTATACACTTAATCTGAGGACTATTCCTCACTAACTCTTTGCTAAAGAGTTGGCCAATTGTCTTATAGTTAAGATGAGACAGCCTCTTGTGCCATTTAACATAATGTGAGACTTTCTCATCAGCTACAAGACAAATAGGAGAAACATTGTTCTCACATACAAAGTCAAGACAATAGACATTTCTCTTCCTATATCCTGTCAGAATGATCTTTTGATCACTTGACCTTTTGATATGACAACCATCCTTGACAAATTAGATGTCATAACCTAAATCACTCAGCTGACTTATGCTAATGAGGTTATGTTTCAAACCCTTTACATAAGCCACTTGAGTAATTGTAATTTGGTTACTAGAAATGTTACCAAAGCCTTTGATGATTCCTTTTTCTGAACCACCAAAGGTAACTTTAGGGCCATCCTTGATTGGTGTATAGTCCTTCAGCAACCCCCTAGTTCTAGTCATATTCCTGGAACATCCACTGTCCAAGTACCATATAAGGGCATGGCCACTTGGACTCACCTGCAAAACAGATTACTTAACCTTAGAACCCAAATAATTCTTGGGTCCTTGGTGCAGGTTAGTCTGACCTTTAACAAAACTACATGTAGCTATTCTAGCAGGAAGTTTGCTACTCTCCTTGGCACTTGAATTGTGCCAGCAATCTATGGCAAAGTGGCATATCTTGCCACAACACCAGCACTCAAACCTGTTGTACCTTTGTTTAGGTACAACCCTGGCTGGATTATCTACTGCAGGCTTCTTGTTTAGTGCTGGGGCTTTGCCCTTTGCTTTGGACCTAACTGTCCTGGCAGGTTTTGTAAACTCCAATCCAGTCTTACCCTTTTGAGGTACAAACTCATCTATCAAAGGTAAAACAGATTTTGGTTTAGAAAAACTTGTTACAATCTCTCTCTCCTTCTGAAGTCTAGCCTCCAGATTTCTAATTTGATCATTCTTAAATGTAATAGTACTCATCTGAATAACAGTAATGTTCTTCAGCCTGGCTATTTCATTCAGTTTCTGAT
Source organism: Platanthera guangdongensis (assembly GCA_039583875.1). Taxonomy (NCBI): domain Eukaryota; kingdom Viridiplantae; phylum Streptophyta; class Magnoliopsida; order Asparagales; family Orchidaceae; genus Platanthera; species Platanthera guangdongensis. The sequence goes on from CM077166.1 coordinate 51,924,997, forward strand.
CAAACAACTTGTCTGAATCAGCAGCAGCTAATTTAAGACTAGCAATCTCCTTTGCCTGAGTTTTGGTTAAGGTTTTGCTTTTCTTCAAGGCCTGCAACAAGTCCCTATATTCATCAATTAACTGATGAATATCTCCTTAAGATTCAGACCCACCCACATCATTTGATGCAGATGTATCTGATTCTGACTCAGTACTAGAAATTGAACTAGAAGAACAACTTTGTACCTTACTTGGTCCAGGCTGATCCTGGATTTTGTCTCCTTCTGATAAATCCATCAGCCCTTTGCACTGATTGTCCTCATACTCATATATTGAATTCATTAGCTGCATGAACTCATCTTCTTCCTCTTTCAGCAAATAATCCAATATAGGCTTTAGCTTCTGATTCTGTTTCTGAAGATGACTGATCTGTCAGACTTTTGTCTTTTTTAGCAACAAAAGACTTTTCCTTTTTGCCCTTAAACTGAGTTTTCTTTCTGTCAGTTGACTCCTTCCTCTTTTTAGGACAGTCAGCCACTACATGTCCATGTCTACTGCAGCAATAGCACACAATCTTTGAAGATGTAGCTTTGCTTGGCTTGGATCTGCTTCTGTCATTCCTTGATGATTTTATTTTCTGATAATAGTCATCTTTTGGCTGAGAAGTGGAAGGCTTAGACCTCCACTGCTTCTTCTTCAGAAACTTTTGAAAATGCCTAGTGAAAGCTGCAAAATCTTCACCACTTTCACTGCAATCTGAATTCTTGCTATCTGAATTTTCTGTGACTGTCTCAGGAACTATTTGAGGTGGAGATGGAGACTTGCTTCTATACTTCCTAGTGGCTTCAGTCTTGAAGGCCACAGATCTTTCCTTGTGCTCCAATCTAGTAGTCTTCTCTTCCTCCTTTCTAACCATTAACTGCATTTCATAAGATAGCAGTTTTCCAAACAAAGTTGGAGGAGGTATATCAGCTAATTTGGCCATTTCCCTAATGACACAAATCTTGGTGTCCCAGTCCTTAGTCAGGGATCTTAAGAACTTGTCATTCAGCTCATAGTTGCTGAATTCTCTTCCATAGGACATCAATTCATTGACTATCCTATAAACTTCTTGTAATATTCTGTAATGCTATCAGACTTTCCTTGTCTGAAGCTTTCATATTCCTTATTTAACAAGGACTTCCTATCTTGTCTTACTTCTTCTGATCCCTCCATATAAACTATTAATGTGTCCCACATTTCTTTAGAGGTTTTACAATGAATCAAGTTCTGAAATGTTGCATCATCAATTGCACTAACAATAATATTCTGGGCCCTCTTGTCCATAGTGGCCAGAATTATTTCATCTTTAGCCATTTCAGAAAAGTCCTTGGGAGTTTTCTGATTTGCATCTAGAATGGATATCTTCATTGGCACATATAGCCCTTCTTTAACTGTAATGTATATTATTGGGTCAGATGCTTCCATAAAGAGTCTAACCCTCTCTTTCCAAATACCAAATATCTCTTTTCTACAGATTGGCAATTTCATGGACCCCAGCTCATTGTAATTCTCACTAGAACCCATTTTCTTTAATCTTGTTTGTTCTGAATCTGCCTACAGGATCTTACTCAGACTATTATGTCCTTTTTGAGTAACCTCGCTTTGATACCACTTGAAAGAAATAGTGCCTAAACACCTAGAGAGGGGGGGTGAATAGGTGAACTTTATCTTTTTAAATTTAAGGCAGAAATATTGTACTGTAAATGCAATTCTACAATTATCACAACACAGCAACCATACAATCAAACATACACAGAGTGCACACAGGATTTATAGTGGTTCCCCAAGGTCTGGGCACATCCATTTTCCCCCTTCGCATATCTAGTAGTGTACTAGATTCAGCCTAACTTTAGCACTTCTCCTCAGATCCTCAGATCTTACAGCTCAGAACCCCAAACAGGTTCCTACAACTCGGAGTGTCCCCACTCCTACAACTCAGGCAAAAAGCCCTACCACTCAGTCTTCAATAAGACCTACACTCAGAGAACAAAGTCTCCTACAACTCAGGCACAAGGCCCTACCTCAGTCTTCAACAAGACCTACACTCAGAGCACACAGTCTCCTACACTCAACCTTTATAAAATAGGCTTACAGCTCAGATCTATACAAGATCCTATAGATATTTTGATTATACAAAGTATTTAACCACAACTCTGAAAGAGAGAGTTGAGTTGACTGGCTTCTTAATGAGTTCTTGGAAGAACTTGGCAGAGATCAACCTCCCTTGGCTTTCTTCAAAGCTTCTTGAATTAGAACACAGTAGGGTTGAATCTCCTGTGAATATGATCTTCAATCAACTTCTGTCTTGAGATTCAGATCTCAATCTGAATCTTACTTAGCAGCTCGTTTCAACAGTTGCTCTTCTTAGAAGGAGCTCTCTCTCTCCTACTTCTTAGATCTTTTGTTGAAGGTCTTCTTCTTTTGTGTTGTTAGATCTCTTGATTGATTGTTGTCAATCTGTCCTCGTGATTCAACTTCTGATTGTTGAAGGAGAAAGTCCTTTATATAAGCTTTCTCCAAGGTGACCGGCTGATCCGATTTCTAACAACCTTCTGACGGCTCTGACAGTTGCATTTGACCGGTTGAAATGGCAGCTGTCAAGTCATCCAGTCACTTCTTGAAACCACTGTCACTGTCTGAAAGTGTCGATATAGATAGTCATTATGTGTCGACACAAATAGACTAAGTGTCGAAACAAGTAGACTAAGTGTCGACACTAGCCTTGATGATGTCGACACAACTCCTTGTGTTGTTGTAACAGCTTCTCGACACTGCTTCTTCAGAATGTGTCGACACTGATTTTGTGTGTCGACACAAGCCTTCTATTGAATGTGTCGACATTGGTTGAGTGTGTCGACACAAGTACTTCTTCTTTAACACTTAGTTGAATTCTGCTGTGTGTCGACACAACTCCTTTGTGTCGACACATGCCTTCATTTGTTGAAACTTGCTAAGTGTCGACACATCTCCTTTGTGTCGACACATACCTTCATGTGTTGAAACTTGTTGAGTGTCGACACATCTCCTTTGTGTCGACACAAATACTTTAACTTTGTTGAAGTTTGCTGAGTGTCGACAAAGTTTCTCTGGGTGTCGACACTGCCTCTAAGTGTCGACACAGGTTATGTTGACAATTCTTCATTGTGTGTCGACACTGCCTGTATGTGTCGACACTTTTCTTCTGGTGTCGACTCTGCCTTTCCAGGTGTCGACTCTGCCTTTCCAGGTGTCGACACAATTACTCCAAGTATCGACACAGCTTCTCTGGGCGTCGACACTAGCCTTCATAAGTGTCGACACTTCACCTCTTGGTGTCGACACATGGACTTAGAATTTTTATGCTTTTCCTGCAATTACTTAACCTGCACAAATAAACTCAAAGCACATCAAATACACCTTGATGTATATCATTGAGTAGGGTGAGGCTTCTTCAAATCAGGTACATATATTCCAATGTACCCAACACTCACTAACCTCGTACTGTGCCTTTATTACTTTCTTTCCTTCTCTTCCGCGCTTTTCTCTATCTCTGCTCGTGCTCTGCTTTTTACTCTACGAACATGGGCAAGACCAATCCCGATGCCGATGACCGCTCCAAGTGCGCGCAGCACTTTACTGATTATTGCTTATTTGAGGGGCACACCAGCGAGGAGGAGCTCGCGGAGTTCAAGGCTGGGTATGTGCCGCCGGGTTTCGAGGCGCGCTGGCCGAGGGAGGGGGAGGCTATCAACACTTTCTATGAGGACGAGCTCGCCTTCCCCATCTCGCATTTCGAGGTGGGGTTGCGCCTCCCCTCTGGCCGGAGATCCGGCAAATCCTGAAGTACTACGGCGCAGTACCCGCGCAGTTAAACTCAAACGCCGTCGCGATGATGGTGGCGTTTGCGAGCTACCTCCGGTGGGAGAGGATCGAGTTCAACCTGGCAGTGTTCAGGAAACTGTTCTCCTACAAGGAGATGCCAGATGGGATCGCCTATTTCAGCGGCTCGCTGATCAAGGTTTGCGAGATCGCGAACAAGCACCACACCTGGATGACCAAGATCGCCTTCATCAAAGGCGATCTCGGCAACATCCCCTACTCGCCCCAGCAGAAGGGCGAGGAGGTATACCATCCGCCGGCCGTGTCCGGCAACGATGCTGAGCTCCACAAGTACTTCCTCCACAGGGACTTCGAGGTCGCCTTCCTGCGAAGGGGCCTCGACTCTCTCCCCCATGTTCTCCCTGGCAAAGGTATCATTCTCTCCTTTTCTTGCCGAGCTCACCACATTGCTGTTGAGTTTATCCTAATTTTTTCCAAGTATTTCCCTGTAGGGGAGCGGATAATTCCTGCAAACCCGCTGGTTGCGGATCCGGGGTCGCGCCCGAACCCCTTCGCCCGCGAGAAAGCGGAGTCGGCGGCCTGTCGAGATGAGGCGGCCCTCTCCCAACCCTCTTCCAGCAAGAGGCGGCCTGAGGATGCGGGCCGACCCCGCCACACCGCCAGCGGCCGCCGAAGAAGATGAGGAGAGCCCTGCTGGCTCCGCGGGGGCAACAACAACAACAACATCAGCAGCCCAGCTCCAAATACATCATCTCGTCGCAGACTCCTCCCAACGCGTCGTCGGAGAGCCCGCTGAGGGAGATTACCAGTAAGGGCCAGAAAGGTGGCGAAGGCCCCTCTTCCACAGCGGCGATCTCCCCTCCCCCTTCGGCAAAGAGGGCAGCCCGCGAGCGCGCGGCGCCGAAGCAACATCCCCTCTTCAATTTCGGGGGGCGATGGAAGGACTCGGCGGGCGAGCCCATGCTGCAATGGGACGAGTTGGCCCATCGGGTCTCTATCTCCACCCTGCATCCTAGCTGGCATGACCGCGAGCCTGCCACGGGCCATGCTTATGCCCTCGGCTTCGGCCTCTATGGCCGCGAGGATGTCGAGGCCTACAAGAATATGACCCTCCGGCAGCTTGGCCATGAGGGCCTGCAGGCCCACCTGCGGACCATGGAGCTGCACCACATGCTGACTCGCCGAAGCTTCGCCCTCGGCAATCAACTTCAAAAAGCTGAGCATGCTCGCGATGTCGCCAAAGACAAGGTCACTAATCAGGCGAGGCGGCTCGGCATCGCCGAGGGTCTTCTCGCCCAGGCCACCGGCGGGTTGGTAAGCATCAAGCACTACTCTTCTCTTTTGCTTAGAACATTCTGCGCTGATACTAAACTGGATTTTCTCTTTACCAGGACGCCAGGGCCGCAGGGGAGCTTCAGGCTTGCAATGCCGAGCAGGGGGGGAGATCAGCTAGCTGCGCGCCCGCCTTGCCGAGCTGGAGGGGGCGAATGCGAAGCAGAAGGAGGAGAACTAGCACCTCAGCCGCGAGGTCCGCCGCCAGGTGGAGATTTTCTTCCCAGCCCGCGACGTCGATCCTTCCCTCCCTTACAAGAGGCCGCGGATCTTTGGTGAGGCCGATCTCGCCGAGAGGCTGCGAATCAACTACATCCAAGCTGCCGAGTGCACCCTCCAAATGATGAAGGACACGGGGGTGCTGGTGGAGGGATGCGAGGAGATGTCGGTCCGGGATCTGATGCCGAGCCTGTTTCCTGCGACACCGCCCAGCGAGAAAGAGGACAGCTTGGACGCGATGTTCGGGAGGGCTTCCCGGACCAGTCGGGTGAAGGCGAGGACCAGTCCGGCGGGGGGGGCGGGGCATGAATTTGTTCATGTTCTTTTTTGATTTACTCGTCAAGGCGAGCCCCCTGTAAACATCTTTTGAAAATACTTAATGAAAGAAAGGTTTCTGATCATACCCGTGCCATTTTTTTCTCTTCTTTTTTTTCTTGGTACTTTGTTTGTTGTGCTCTATATATCCGCGAGTGCTTCCCCCGGCGACCTCGCATAGACAGATTCCGCGAGTAGGATAGTCATGTGTATGCGCCCGTGGGAGTACGTTTTGAGTGCTTGCCGAGCTCCAGGCGATTCGGGAGCGGGCAGCTCTCCGCCCTTGTCACGTCACCTTAACTCGCCCGCGAGCCATCCAGGTTGAACTCAGAAAGCAGATTTTCTTCCAAGTAAAACAGGCTAAGGGGTGAAGTGCCCCGGCCTGGCTCGCCTTCCTTCAGCAAGGCCCGGGCTCGCCACCTCTTTGCTGATGCCGAGCTGGGGTTGGCGAGTCCAAACTCGCCTGTGCGGAATCCTCTTGCTGATGCTGAGCTGGGTTAGGCGTGTCCGAGTTCGCCTATACAGAACCTCTTTTCCCTTATCCCTTGGCATTCGAAACTTCTTGATCTTTACCTGGCAACTTCAAGGCTGATACAATCGAGTGACTTCCATCCCTGCCAGCTAGGTGAGGGCCTGACAGCGGGATCTGCTCGAGGCCAAGGATGACACCGAGTGACTTCCTGCCCTGCCAGCTAGGTGAGAGCCTGACAGCGGGATCTGCTCGGGGTCCACTATCAATACCATCAAGTGACTTCCAGCCCTGCCAGCTAGGTGAGAGCCTGACAGCGGGATCTGCTCGAGGCCAAGGATGACACCAAGTGACTTCCTGCCCTGCCAGCTAGGTGAGAGCCTGACAGTGGGATCTGCTCGGGGTCCACTATCAATACCATCGAGTGACTTCCAGCCCTGTCAGCTAGGCGAGAGCCTGACAGCGGGATCTGCTCGAGGCCAAGGATGACACCGAGTGACTTCCTGCCCTGCCAGCTAGGTGAGAGCCTGACAACGGGATCTGCTTGGGGTCCATTATCAATACCATCGAGTGACTTCCATCCCTGCCAGCTAGGTGAGAGCCTGACAGCGGGATCTGCTCGAGGCCAAGGATGACACCGAGTGACTTCCTGCCCTGCCAGCTAGGTGAGAGCCTGATAGCGAGATCTTCTCGGGGTCAACTATCAATACCATCGAGTGACTTCCAGCCCTGTCAGCTAGGTGAGAGCCTGACAGCGGGATCTTCTTGAGGCCAAGGATGACACCGAGTGACTTCCTGCCCTGCCAGCTAGGTGAGAGCCTGAGAGCGGGATCTGCTCGGGGTCCAAACACATTCCATTTCTTCATGTCGGCTAGCTATGACAGTACTTGAAGTGTTAAAGAATTTCATTATCATCAAGGTATCACTTACATGTTTTAGGGGAAAAAACGTTTTAAGTCATCACCACTCCAGGTGAGACTCAGGGTCTCGCCCTCTACATTTTGGAGTCGATAACCTCCCGATTTTAAAGCCTCTTTTACAATAAACGGTCCCTCCCAGCTGGGGTTGAGCTTCCCTACGGATGCCGACCTCCCTGCTGCATCCACCTTCTTCAGCACCAAGTCCCCTTCCACGAACTGTTTGACCCTGACATGCTTGTCAAAATACCTGGCCATTCTCCTTTTCACCTCTTCCTGCCAGACGGCGAAAATGTCCCTCAGCTCTTCCACCATGTCAAGGGAGTGCCTCAGCTCTTCCTCGTTCTCAGCCTGCCATTCTCCCCTACCTTCCTTGGCCGCAACAACTCGAGGTGTTTGAACTTCAAACTCCACGGGGAGCACTGCCTCGCACCCATGAGAGAACATGAAGGGGGTCTCTCCAGTAGCCATGTTGGGGATGGTTCTTAGGGCCCAGAGAACCGCGGGAAGCTACTCCACCTAGCTCCCCTTCAGGTTCTCCACTTTCTTCTTGAGGAGGTTGACGATAATCTTGTTCGCAGCTTCCACCTGTCCATTGCTCTTGGGTGATGAACTGAGGCGAACCTGAGGTCGATTCCCAGCTGCTCGCAAAAAACTGGTGAACTCAGCGCTGGCGAACTGGGGCCCGTTGTCCGTGACGATGGCCTGGGGCAGCCCATAGCGGCAGATGATCTCCCCCCAAACAAAGTTCCTGATAACCTGGGAGGTCACCTTGGCCAACGTCTTCACCTCCAACCACTTGGAGAAGTAGTCGATCATTACTAGGAGGAACCTCCTCTGCCCACTGGCCTGGGGGAATGGCCCAACCAAATCCATTCCCCAAATGGCGAAGGGCCAGGGGGCCGTGATACTTTTGAGTCGTTGGGCCGGCTGTAGCTGGAGGGGGGCAAACAGCTGGCATTTATGGCACCTTCTTGCGAACTCCATTGCATCATGGCTCAGGGTGGGCCAGAAGTACCCGTGTCTGACAATTCTTCCTTCCAGGGTCCGACTCCCGGAGTGGCTCCCACACTCTCCGGAGTGGATTTCCTCCAAGATTCTTTGTACCTCCTCTTCGGCCACGCAATGAGCCAACATCCCTGAGAGTGTCTTCCTGTATAGTTGCCCGTCCTGGAGGAGGTAGTACGCCGACTTGTGCCTTAGCTTCTTCTTATCTGCCCCCTCCGGATACTCTCCCGTGGAGAGGAAAGTTACAACTGGGTCCATCCATGAAGTCTGTTGATCAATCTCCATGAGCTCCCCCTCTTCGATGGAGGGGCGAAATAGGTCGGTGATGGTACCCCCCACCTGGGGACCATGCTTTGCTAGTTGGTCGACCTGTTCGTTTTCTTCCCTAGGCACGTGTCGGATTGAGAAGGTTTGGAAAGTGCATATGACCCCCTTCACTTTGGCTAAGTATAATCACAGGGTGGGCTCCCTTGCCTCGAACTCCCCATTGATCTGGGAAGCTACCACCATGGAGTCGGTAAGGACCTCCAAGTCCAACACCCCCAGCTCCCTGGCCAGGCGTAACCCTGCTATCACGGCTTCATACTCGGCTTGATTGTTGGTGATGGGAAAGTGCACCACCACCGTCTGCTCAATTCTAATCCCCTGAGGGCTCTCCAAGATCACCCCCACTCCTAGGAAATGCCTCCCTGAAGCGTCGTCTACCTTCACCTTCCAAGGAGCCGGACGGGTGAGCTCCTCCTCCGCCACTTCAATCACATAGTCAGCCAAGAAGTCGGTCATCGCTTGAGCTTTGATCGAGAGCTGCGAAACGAATGAGACGTCGAACTCACTCAACTCCACTGACCATTTGGCCAGCCTGCCTGAATGCTCCACCCCCTCAAAGTTGTTGCGGAGAGGATGGTCAGTCACGACTCGGATTGAGTGTGCCTGGAAGTAAGGCCGCAGCCTCCGGGCTGAGATGATCAGGGCGAAGGCCAGCTTCTCCAAAATCGGGTACCGGAGCTCGGCCTTCTTCAGGACCCGGCTCACATAATAAATGGGGAGCTATCTCTTCCCCTCTTCACGAACTAGAATGGAGCTCAAGGCCTCCGCCCCGACCCCGAGATATAAAAACAGGTCCTCCCCCTCCTTCGGCCCTTGGAGCAGAGGAGTCTGAGTCAACTGCATCTTGAGGGCCCGAAATGCCTCCTCGCACTCCTTGGTCCATTCGAACTCTCGACCGCCCCTCAATGTTTTGAAGAATGGGGAGCACTTCTCCCCTGCCCGGGAGAGGAACCTACTCAACCCTGCCAGCTTCCCCGTCAGCCGCTGGACCTCCTTAGCATTCCGCGGCAACCCCAGCTCTAAGATAGCCTTGACTTTATCAGGATTCGGCTCGACCCCGGCAGGGGTGAGGCGGTGCCCCAAGAACTTTCCCCTACTAGCCTCGAAGACACATTTTAGGGGATTCAATCACATCTTGTACTTGCGTAGGGTGGTAAAGGTTTCCTCTAGGTCCCGGAGGTGGGAGTCCACATTCCGACTTTTGATCATGAGGTCATCCACGTACACCTCCAAGTTCCTCCCATTTTGCTCCTTGAAGACCCTATCCATCATCTTTTGGTAGGTCGCCCCTGCATTCTTTAGCCCGAAGGGCATCATCTTCTAACAGTAGCATTCATCCCCCATGATGAACGAGACATCCTTGATGTCCGGGGGGTGCATCCTGATTTGATGATAACCTAAAAAAGCATCTAGAAAACTCATTACAGAAAACCCGACGGCTGAGTCAACCAGCGCGTCGATTCGAGGCAAAGGATAACAGTCCTTAGGACAAGCTTTATTAAGTAAGGAAAAATTGATACACATCCTCCACCGGCCATCCCCCTTTTTGACCATGACCACATTGCAGACCCAGCCGGGGTATTGAATCTCGGACACGAAGCCGGCCTTTAGGAGCTTTGCCACCTCCTCTCTGATGGGCTCTGTCAGCTTGTCCACAGCGGACATCTTCTTCTGTTGAACGGGGCGTGTTCCCGGGTCCAGGTTGAGGCGGTGGTAGGCCACATCCACGTCAACCCTCGGCATCTCTGCGGCGTTCCATGCGAAAATGTCCACGTTCTTCTGGATGCACTCCAGCATCCTGCCTTGGTCCTCCGGGGTTAGCCCTCCGCTGACGCGGACCTTCTCCACCCTGCTTCCATGGGTGAGAACCTCCAACTCCACCACTTCCTCCGCAGCCTCCAACCTGGACTGCTCTCCCCATCCTTCAGCATCCCTCTCTTCTAAGACCGGGACCTCCATCTCTTCTTCCACGGCCATCACTTCGGCCATCTCCTGATCTCCTCCTGCCGCCTCCTCTGCGCGGTTTTCCATTTCCAGCTCCTCCCTTCCTACTTCCTGCTCAGCCTCCTCCATCCTTCACCCCATCTCCACGGCTCCCTCCTGCCAAGATATGGTGTTCACAGCAGTGACATAGCATTCCCGTGCCACCTTTGGGTCCCCCCGGACCCTGACCGGAATCCCCTCAGCATTGAACTTCAAGCATTGATGGAAAGATGAGGGGACGCAGCGGAAGGCGCTGATAAGGGGCCTCCCGAAGATGGCACTGTAACTGCTGGGGGCGTCCACGATGACGAATCTACAGTTTCTGGACTGACCCCCCAGGGTGACATGGAGGTCGACTCCTCCCTCCACTTCCTTCCTGTCCCCCGAAAACCCGAACAAGGGTCCGTCCGAGGCCAGCACCCTCTTCGCCTCTACCTTCATCACGTCGAACGCCTTCTTGAAGACGACGTTGACGGAGCTCCCGTTGTCCATGAGGATCCGAGAGACGGTGAAATTCTCGATGGCTGCCTTGATGACCAGCGCATCACAGAATGGATCCTCGTGATCTGGCATGTCGCTTCTGGAGAAAGTGATACTCTCCTCCGGGGGTGGGGTTTTGGATGTGGAGGCGACGCTCCGACGGTACATGGTGTGGAGGCTCGCCTTGCGGGAAGCCTCGACCCCCACCCCCCCTGTGGATCACTCTGATCCCTCCTCGGGTCCCAACATCCACCCGGTCTTCGCAACGGTCCTCCTCTGTCCGAGGCAGGACCTCCTCACTTCTTGCCACCCTTGCTGCTGCTACTACTCCATATTTCGTCTCATCTTAAGGAATTCTGGGCATGTGGTCGTGGCGTGTGAAAGATATGGTACCTAAACACCTAGAGGGGGGGGTGAATAGGTGACATAAACCTTTTTAGACTTTTGTTTGGCAGCACAACAGTTTTTCACTGATTACTACAGCTAACAGTAAATACAGAAATTAAGCATTCAATTCACAGCACAGCACAGCACAGAAGACACACTAATTTTATAGTGGTTCCCCAATCTTTGGGTACATCCACTTTCCCCCTTCGCCTATCTAGCAGTGTACTAGATTCGGCCAAACTTCTCCACTAGCTCAGAACCCAACAAGGTTCCTACCTCAGGCCCAAAGCCTTACACTCAGCCAAAAGGCCTACACTCAGCCACCCAGGCCTACACTCAGCCAATCAAGGCTTACACTCAGCCAATTAAAGGCCTACACTCAGAGTTCTTCAACTCCTACACTCAGGCACCAAGCCCTACCCTCAGCCTTTATAAAATAGGCTTACAATCACTCAGATCCAATGGATCTTACAAGTTTAAAATAGAAATTACAAATGCTAACTCTACAACTCAGAAAGGATGAGAGGAGTTGAGAGTTTCTTGATGAGTTCTTGGAAGAACTCAGCTTGATCCAAACTGACTTAGCTTTCTTCAAAGCTTCTTGAGTAGAACTGAATTAGTCTGAATCTACTGCAGTTGATCCTTGATCTCTGCTTCTTGAAATCCAGATGACTCTGAATTGTTCTTCTCAGCCTTAGTTCCAAAGACTGAATCCTTGGTTGGAGCTCTCTCTCTCTCCAACTACTTAGATCTGCAGTTGGACTGCCTGATCTTCTTGTGTTGATCCTCTGTGTATCACTTCTTGTTTTAGACTGATCAACAACTTCAATTATTATCACACCATGTAATGATTGTGAACTTCTTAACCACTTAACAACTTTTTTTCTGTAAACTTTGGGTGCCTATTTATAGGCTTCCTTTATGGTAACCGGCTGATCCGGTTTATAACAGACTTTTGACTTCTTTGACAGTTGCTGTAGACCGGCTGGATTGGCAGCTGTCATGTCAACCAGTCACTTCTTGAAATCTCACTAACTGTCAGTTAGTGTCGAGACTTTCTGTTCTTAAGTGTCGACACTTATAGACCAAGTGTCGACACATGTTGTGTAAGTGTCGACACAAGTCTACAAGGTGTCGACACAATTCCTTGTATGTCTCGACACAGTTTCTTCTGCATGTGTCGACACTGAAATTGAGTGTCGACACAAGTACTTGTACTTCATTCTTTATCTGTATTCTTCTAAGTGTCGACACATCTCCTTTGTGTCGACACATCTTCATGTGTTGAAACTGTCAAGTGTCGACACTGCTTCTTGGTGTCGACACAAGTCTTCAATCTTGTTTCTTCAGCTGAGTGTCGACACATTCCTTTAGTGTCGACACTTGTACTTAGAATATTTTACAACTTTTCTGTTCTTTGCTAAGTGTCGACACAGCTCCTTGTGTCGACACAAGTCTTCAAGCTTGTTGAGTCTTCTGGTTATGTGTCGACACATTGTGCTGAGTGTCGACACAATCTTCAAGTGTTGACTCCTTTGAGTGTGTGTCGACACATTGTGTTGAGTGTCGACACATTCTTCATATTTTGACTCTGCTGATTGAGTGTCGACACATTGTGTTGAGTGTCGACACATTCTTCATATTTTGACTCTGCTGATTGAGTGTCGACACATTGTGTTGAGTGTCGACACTTGTACTTAGTCTCTGCAGAATTTTGCTGAGTGTCGACACAACTCTAAGTGTCGACACTTTCTGATGTAGACTCAGCTCTTCTAGGTGTCGACACTTCTGCAAGTGTCGACACAGCTTTTCTGCATTCTTCTACACTGAGTGTCGACACAGCTCCAAGTGTCGACACTTTCTGACTGGTGTCGACTCTTCTTCCCAGGTGTCGACACAATGACTCCAAGTGTCGACACTGCTTGTCTGGGTGTCGACACAAGCTTTCTCAAGTGTCGACACTTTCCCTCTGGGTGTCGACACATGGACTTAGAAATTTTCAGCTTCAGTCCAGTGTATAACTAACCTGCACAAGTAACTCAAACAAACATCAAATACATTCTGATGTATATCATTGAGTTAGGTGAGGCTTCTTCAAATCAGGTACATTTGACCAATGTACCCAACAATCTCCCCCTATTTGGAGAAGTCATAACCCTTAGTCAATGATATACACCACTCATAATTAAAAATTACAAAATGATGTAAAACATATAAATGACAACAGGGTAAACTTGAACATGTAATAAAGCACACATGTATACTTATTAAACATTGCAGAACAATTAAGAAACACACATATTTCAGAACATTCATACTATATTTATCATATACTGTTCCAATAATGTTCCTTATACATTTTCAATGAAGTATTACAATGTTTTTTACTCAACAGATTACAACAAGCATCAAGTTAATTCCTAATCTAGTGCTGATCAGGTTCTTTAATAACAATGCCTTTTCCAGCTTTAACTTGAGCTTTCACAGCAGCAGCAGCAGCAGGCTCAGCTTCAGCAGTCTTCTTCCCTTTAGAGTCCTTCTTCTTCTGTTCTTCAGCCTTGATCTTTTGTCTTTCAAAATAATGATAGGGCTTAGGAAAGTACTTGCTAGGCTCCACAGCTGTTGGAGGTAGCTTTCCTAACTTAGCCTTCCTTCTATATTGGACAATTGCTTCCTGCCTACTCTCATGCTTTCTCCATTCAGCCTCTGAGAACCACTTGTTCCTTTCATGGGCATTGTCCTTGGCTGCTTTCCAGGCTGTAAGAATTATGTTCCTAGAAGTAGGGCTCCACTGTTCAAAATCTGGCTTTTGCTCAGCAATTTCCCTAAACTTCTTCTTTGACAGCCTAGTTTCTTCTTCTTTGTCCAAAGCCTCTTGCATTGCAGCTGTGATAGGTTGAACAACCTTTTCCAGAATAATATTAGGCTTGCCAGCAGGTGGACTATACATTGTGCTTATATCTGCATGAATCATGTCAAAGTCTGGAGGTGGATAGATTACATCAGCCACTGCTTGTTGCTCACCTCCAAGATATGTGCCTTGAATGCCAGAGTCAGCTACATTGTCATCATCACAAAGGGGAGGATAGCCCAGTGTAGCCCTGATGGAATTTGATATCCATTTTGCATGTTCAGAACTGGCCTTGACTAACACTCTCTCCCCCTTTATGACTTCTTGGGCCACATGATCTCTCACATCATCTTTCTGGAATCTGATTTGGCTATCCAAATACCTTATGCCCTCTTTAAAGAAAGGTCTAAGCTTTGTAAGCTGTTCTGAAATGACCTTCTGTGAGTCTTTAATGGCAGTCTTTACAGCAGCAATCTCTGCTTGAAAGAGTTTATCAAAATCAGCTTTGGCAGCAGCAGAGGAAGTTGAAGGTTCATCTGACTTATTCTTGAGTTCAGTGACTATTGCATTGTGAGATGCAGTCAAATTATCATTCATCCTCAACTGATTCTCCAGCACATAGCCTTGTTTTACTGCTATATCTTCTACTTTCTCTTTAATTGTTTCTTGATGTTTAGCCTAGATAGACCACTGCATGAGCACCCTTAGTAAAACAATCAGTCATCTCCTTTTTATTAAGGTTCATTTCAAACCTTATTGACTTGATTTCCTGTCCCAGATCAGATTGTAGAGCTTTGTGCCCTTCATCAACATAAGTTTCTAAAGCTTTCCTTTGTTCATCCATCTTGATTTGCATGGCAAGCAGTAGAGCACTGTAATCAGTGGATGGAGCTTGTTGAACTAAGGAATGTTGAGCAACTGTTTGGAGAGCCTTCTTATAGCTCTGGCTTCTTCTTTTGAAAACAAAGAACTTCTTTTTCTTAGCTTGCTCAGCTTCATCATCTTCAGAGTCTGATGTACTGGCTATATCCACCCTATCCTTAGGGCTGGATTGTTTTTCAGTATGCACATCTTGTGCCTTCTCAGTATCTAGCCTTATAGGCTCTTCCACAACTTCTATGTTCTCCCCCTCAGCAGCAGCATTCTTTACTGTATCAGCATCATTCTTTTCCATATCAAAATCATCCTGTTCTAAATTCAGAAAAAGATCTTCCATGGTATATTCTGCTGGAGACTGTGCAGGAGATGTTCTGGTTTCATCAGCTACAACAGATGTGTCTTGGAGAACAACATCTGGTTCTTGAGTTGCTGGCTGATTTTGCTGATGATCATCAGACAAATCAGAATTTATGAT
Organism: Platanthera guangdongensis; assembly: GCA_039583875.1. NCBI lineage: Eukaryota > Viridiplantae > Streptophyta > Magnoliopsida > Asparagales > Orchidaceae > Platanthera > Platanthera guangdongensis. Next base: position 51,940,480 of record CM077166.1, read on the forward strand.
AGAAAAATTCAAAGTATTAAGGTCAACAAGTACCTCTTGAATGAGGAGGGTGGCTTGCTCACTCTCCAGTGTAGATGGTTCTGCTACACCTGGAAGCTCCCCCTGGATGTCAGCTGGCTCCTGAGGAGCAGGTGACTTTTCTGCAGCAACATCCATTGGACTATCAGGAGTGAAGACCACATGTTCTTCACTGCCTGAGCTGCTGGAGGACTCTTGAGGCACAGCAGCAGTCTTCCTCTTCTTCCTGGGAGGAGAGTCTTTCTTAGAAGCTTGCTTTTCAGGGGTGGTCAATTCCTTTGACACCAGCACCCTTTCCCATCTAGAGAATATTCTTGAGTCCATCTTCCTCATATGATTGATCTTAGTTCCTGCAGCAGTGCTCATTACCTCTGGAATTGATCCAGCCAGGTAGAGACTTAGTATCCTGCCCAGATTGGGCTTCTTCAGGCTTTCCTTCACTTTTTCATAAACCACCATTGACCAGTCTGTTTTCAGATTGAAGATGATTCTGGTCATGACTTCAAACATGGAGGCAGACACCCTGTCATGTCCTCCTGGCTTGCTTAGTATTACCTTGCCCACTATTTCTGATAAGAACTTGCCTTGATTATTCATACCTTTTCTGTTAAAGACTGATCCCACCTTCATCTTTGGATCCAGTCCACACCAAGTAAGAGCTTCCCTGGTCTTAGAAGCAGTTACTTCCTCTTCATCTTGAACTTTAGGTAGCTGAAGTACCTTTCTTAAAGACTTGGGTGAAATCTTGACCTTGGTGCCATGCACCCTTGACTTAATCCTGTAGCCTGAGTCATCTACAGACGCGCCAGAAAGGAATTCAATGACTTCCTTCTTCCATATTTTCGTTGGTTCTGAAACCAAGAACTCCAATCCTGAATTGGCAATTAGGGTTATCACTGATTTGATTTCTTGGTCGCTGTCGTCAAATGCGCCTCGCACAAGCTCATAGCCTTCGTTTACGTTCTCTTCCAGCTTGGGAGCCATTAGGGTTTTGAGAATTAGTCTTGAGATGAGAGAAATGTCGACACAAGAGTTTAGGTCTCGAAACTTTGAAAGCGTGTCGACAATCAAAGACAGAACCCTATTTATACCTTTCTTGTTTGAAGACGAACAGGCGGGATGAATTTCTAATGATGTGTCGACACTGTCAATAAGTGTCGACACTGACTTATAATGTCTCGACACTCATGTGTCGACACAAATTTAGTCAACAGATTTTATGTGTCGACACTTGGTTAAGTGTCGACACCACTATACTCGACATGTGTCGAGACTTTACTTAGAAAAATTCTGAGTAAAACTTAAGTGTCGACACTTTATTGGATGTGTCGACACCTACTCGACATGTGTCGACACTAACATTCTGAAGTGTCGACACTAACTTCCTAGATGTGTCGACACCATTTTCCTGAAGTGTCGACACTTACTATTCTGTGTCGACATAGACTTGTCTATGTGTCGACACCTTTTTACTTAGCCAATTTTTGTTCTGTATACTTAGTCTAAATTTATCATACCTAGTTCAATTTTGAACCTATTAAACTTAGCTTCTTCTAAGGGCTTAGTAAACATATCAGCTATCTGATTATCTGTTTTAACATATTCAAGTGCAATATCATTTCTTTCTACATGCTCCCTAAGAAAGTGATATTTTATCTCAATATGTTTAGTTCTACTATGTGATACAGGGTTATTAGCTATGGAAATAGCACTTGTAGAATCACAATAAAGTGGAGTTCTACTTACCTGACATCCATAGTCTTCTAGCTGATGTTGAATCCACAGAAGTTGAGCACAGCAACTTCCTGCAGCTACATATTCTGACTCAGCTGTGGAGATGGCCACACTGGTTTGCTTCTTACTACTCCATGAAATGAGTCTTCCACCTAGGAATTGACAGGATCCAGTTGTGCTTTTTCTATCTTCTTTGCATCCTGCAAAGTCTGCATCTGAATAGCCTGTTAGATCAAAATCTCCATTCCTAGGGTACCAGAGGCCTAGATAAGGTGTGCCCTTTAGATATCTCAAGATTCTCTTGACTGCAGTCAAGTGAGATTCTTTGGGGCAGGCTTGATACCTGGCACAAACACATGTAGCATACATAATGTCAGGCCTACTTGCAGTCAAGTATAGTAGGGAGCCAACTATCCCTCTATACAAGGTTTCATCCACAGGTTTCCCTGCATCATCCTTGCTTAGAGACATACTTGACCCCATAGGAGTCTTCATGGTACTGGAGGAATCCATACCATATTTCCTTATGAGTTCTAGGGTGAACTTTGACTGACATATGGACAAGCCACTTTCAGTCTGTTTAACTTGGAGACCCAAGAAAAACTTCAGTTCTCCCATACTACTCATTTCAAATTGACTTTGCATAAGCTTTGCAAACTTTTTGCAAAGGCTACTTTCAGTAGACCCAAATATAATGTCATCTACATATATTTGGACAAGTATTACTTTGCCTCTAGATTCCCTAAGGAATAGAGTCTTATCTATTTTCCCCCTTGTGAACTTGTTCTCAATGAGGAAACTAGATAGGGTTTCATACCAAGCTCTAGGAGCTTGCTTTAACCCATACAATGCTTTCCTAAGTCTATAGACATAATGTGAAAGAGTAGGATCAACAAAACCTGAAGGCTGCTCCACATATACTTCTTCTTTTAAATTACCATTAAGGAATGCTGACTTCACATCCATTTGGTATACTTTGAATCCTTGGTAGGTTGCATAGGCCAAGAACATCCTTATGGCTTCCAGTCTGGCTACTGGAGCAAAGGTTTGATCAAAATCAATACCTTCTTCTTGCCTATATCCTTTTGCAACCAGTCTTGCCTTATTCTTAATGATGACTCCTTGTTCATCTAACTTGTTTCTGTAGATCCACTTTGTTCCTATCACATTGTGATCTTTAGGCTTAGGAACTAAGTCCCAAACCTTGCACCTCTTGAACTGGTTTAGCTCTTCCTGCATAGCTTCAGTCCACTGTGGATCTTGTATTGCTTCTTCAAATTTCTTTGGTTCTATTTGAGACAGAAAACTTGAATATACTGCAGCATTCTGATTTCTGCTCCTTGTCTGAACACCTTGTCTTGGATCTCCAATGATCAGCTCCACTGGATGATCTCTTAGATGCCTGTTGGCTGGAGGCATCCTTACTTCTGGTTGTACTTCTTCAGCATCTTCATCATGCTGAGTTCCTTGAACTTCTTCAGCTCCTGGTACATGTAGTTCTCCCCCTGGACATAAGCCATCTTCTTCTACTTGCTGTCTTGCAGCAGGTACATCTTATATGGTTAGCTTGTCCATCTTCTTAATAAGACCTGAGGGGCTGCACACACTACTAGACAACTCATTGTTAATTAGTTGTGACTCATCAAAAACTACATGCACAGATTCCTCTACAACTTGTGTAGTCAAGTTGTAGACTCTATAAGCCTTACTATTATTGCTGTACCCAACAAACACTCCCTCTTGGGACTTGGCAGCAAACTTAGTTAAGTAAGACTTCCCATTGTTAAGTATGAAGCATTTACAACCAAAGATCCTAAAATAGGACAGATTTGGTTTCCTGCCTTTCACTACTTCATAGGGGGTCTTGTTTAACCTTTTAGTGATGGTAGCCCTATTTATCACATGGCATGCAGTGTTACTGCTTCAGCCCAGAAATATTCTGGCAGTGATGAATCACTTAATAGGGTTCTACCAGCCTCTATCAAGGTCCTATTTTTCCTTTCAGCAATGCCATTTTGCTGAGGTGTTCTAGGTGAAGAGAATTCTTGAAATATCCCATAGTCTTCACACAGCTTTGTCATGCTTTCAGACTGAAACTCAGTACCATGGTCACTTCTAATTTTGACCACTGTACAGTTCAATTCATTCTGAATTTGCTTAACAAAACTATGGAAGACACTAGGTGTTTCAGATTTCTGCTTTAAGAAGAACACCCAGGAAAACCTTGAGTAGTCATCAACAACTACAAAGGTGTAGACCTTCCTACCTAAGCTGTGAACTGGCATTGGACCAAATAGATCCATATGCAAGAGGTATAAACACCTCACAGCATCCTTGTTGTCAATGCTTCTAAAGGTGGATTTAGTCTGCTTGCCCTTTTGACAAGCTGAGCAAATGCCATCTTTGACACACTTAACTTGAGGACCATTCCTCACTAACTCTTTACTAAAGAGTTTGCCAATAGTCTTGTAATTAAGATGAGCAAGCCTCTTGTGCCACTTGACACATTGAGAGACTGTCTCATCAGCTACAAGACAAACTGGAGAACTATTGTTCTCAACCATAATGTCTAAACAATAGACATTTCTCTTCCTATAACCTGTCAAAATGATCTTTTGATCACTTGACCTCTTGATATGACAACCATTTTTAACAAATGAGATGTCATACCCTACATCACTTAATTGACTTATACTAATGAGGTTATGTTTCAAACCTTTAACATAAGCCACTTGAGTAATGGTAACAAGGTTAGAAGAAATGTTACCAAACCCTTTGATGATTCCTTTTTCAGAACCACCAAAGGTCACCTTTGGACCATTTTTGATTGGGATGTAGTCCTTCAGTAGTCCCCTAGTTCCAGTCATGTGTCTGGAACATCCACTATCCAAGTACCATGTAGGGGTATGGCCACTTGGATTTTCCTGCAAAACAAATTAATGAACCTTAGAACTCAAAGTAAACTTGGGTCCTTGGTGATTGTTAGTTTGCAATTTGACATAGCTACCTGCAGTCTTTCCAACAGGTAACTTGCTACACAACTTGGCACTGGCATTGTGCCAACTATCCAAAGCAAAGTGGCCAACCTTGCCACAGCACCAACATTCAAATTTGTTGTACCTTTGCTTAGGTTCTGACTTAGCTGTCTTAACTACAGCAGTCTTGTTGAATGTTGGGGCTTTGCCCTTGGACTTGGACTGATCCTGAACAGTCCTAGCTGGATTAACAAAACCCAGTCCAGTCTTTCCTTTATGATGAACAAAATCATCAATCAAGGGTAGCACTGATTTAGGTTTTGAAAACCTAGCTACTAGCTCTTTCTCCTTCTGAAGATTAATCTCCAGTTTCTTAATTTGATCATTCTTAAATGTAATAGTACCCATCTGAATCACAGTAATGTGTTTCAGCCTGGCCACTTCATTCAGTTTTTGATCATAATTCTTCTCATAATCTATTGCAGCTGCCTTGAGATCAGCAATTTCCTTGGCCAAATTTTTGGCTAGGGTCTTGCTTTTCTTATAGGCTTGCAATAGTACTTGATATTCATCTAGGAGTTGATGAATATCTCCCTCAGACTCAGATATATTCTCATCACTTGATGAAGAATAATCTGACTCTGAACTAGAACTGGAATCAGAACTTTGAGTTAAACCTTGTACCTGACTGGGTCCTGGCTGCTCCAGGTTTTTGGTACTTTCAGTCAAAGCCATCAGTCCTTGGCTTTGACAGTCTTCTTGCTCATAGATAGATTCCATGATCTGCATAAACTCTTCTTCTTCCTCAGCAAATATCCCAATATAGGCTTCAGCATCTGTCTCAGTGTCTGAAGAAGACATATCTGAAAGAGTCTTCTCATTCTTTGCAACAAAGGACTTCTCCTTCTTTCCTTTGAAGTGTGTTTTCTTTTTGTCACTGGATTCTTTCCTTCTTTCAGGACAGTCTGCAATAACATGGCCCTGTCTATTGCAGCAGTAACAAATTATCTTGGATCCAGTTGCCTTACTAGTCTTGGTCCTTTTCTTGTCCTTCTTTGAAGGCTTCTTTTCCTGATACTGAACCTCTTTCCCTTTGGAAGATGAAGGTCTAGACCTCCACTGTTTCTTCTTAAGGAACTTCTGAAAATGTCTGGTGAATGCAGCAAAGTCTTCATCACTTTCACTGCTTGTAGATTTTGTACTTTCTGACTCTTCAGATTCTGATTCAACTACCTCAGGAGGAGGAGTTGATGACTTGGTCCTGCTCTTTCTGGGTACATCTGACTTAAAGGCAACAGTCTTTTCTCTGTATTCAGTCCTTGTTGACTTTTCTTCTTCTTTTCTCACTGACAATTGCATCTCATAAGATAACAACTTGCCAAAAAGTGTGGGAGGAGGAATTTCTCCCAACTTTGCCATTTCTCTGATGGCACAGATCTTGGTGTCCCAGTCTTTGGTGAGGGACCTTAAGAATTTATCATTCAACTCATAATTTGTGAACTCTCTTCCATATGACATGAGTTCATTTACAATTCTATAAAATTTCTTGTAGCATTCAGTGATGCTATCTCCTCTTCCTTGCCTAAAGCTCTCATATTCTTGATTAAGCAAGGACTTCCTATCTTGCCTTACTTCTTCAGAACCTTCCATATAGACAATGAGGGTGTCTCACATTTCTTTTGCAGTTTTACAGTGAATAAGGTTCTGGAAGGTGGCATCATCAATTGCACTAACTATTATATTCTGTGCTCTTTTGTCCATGGTTGCTAGGACAATCTCATCCTTGGTCATTTCAGAGAAATCCTTTGGAGTCCTCTGATTTGCATCCAATACTGAAATCTTCATGGGCACATATGGCCCTTCTTTGACTGTGATGTATATCCTAGGGTCAGAGGCTTCCATAAAAAGCCTAACCCTCTCTTTCCAGATCCCAAAGATCTCTTTTTGCATATAGGTAGTTTCATTGAACCCAACTCCTTATGATTCTCTGAAGAACCCATGTTCTTGATTTTCTTGAAACTGTTTCCTGTTTCCTGACTTATACTGAATCTGCCAAACTGGATCTCCTCAGACAGTTAGTCCTGATTTTGAGGAACCTCCCTCTGATACCACTTGAAAGATATGGTACCTAAACACCTAGAGGGGGGGGTGAATAGGTGACCTAAACCTTTTTAGACTTTTGTTTGGCAGCACAACAGTTTTTCACTGATTACTACAGCTAACAGCAAATACAGAAATTAAGCATTCAATTCACAGCACAGCACAGCACAGAAGACACACTAATTTTATAGTGGTTCCCCAATCTTTGGGTACATCCACTTTCCCCCTTCGCCTATCTAGCAGTGTACTAGATTCGGCCAAACTTCTCCACTAGCTCAGAACCCAACAAGGTTCCTACCTCAGGCCCAAAGCCTTACACTCAGCCAAAAGGCCTACACTCAGCCACCCAGGCCTACACTCAGCCAATCAAGGCTTACACTCAGCCAATTAAAGGCCTACACTCAGAGTTCTTCAACTCCTACACTCAGGCACCAAGCCCTACCCTCAGCCTTTATAAAATAGGCTTACAATCACTCAGATCCAATGGATCTTACAAGTTTAAAATAGAAATTACAAATGCTAACTCTACAACTCAGAAAGGATGAGAGGAGTTGAGAGTTTCTTGATGAGTTCTTGGAAGAACTCAGCTTGATCCAAACTGACTTAGCTTTCTTCAAAGCTTCTTGAGTAGAACTGAATTAGTCTGAATCTACTGCAGTTGATCCTTGATCTCTGCTTCTTTGAAATCCAGATGACTCTGAATTGTTCTTCTCAGCCTTAGTTCCAAAGACTGAATCCTTGGTTGGAGCTCTCTCTCTCCAACTACTTAGATCTGCAGTTGGACTGCCTGATCTTCTTGTGTTGATCCTCTGTGTATCACTTCTTGTTTTAGACTGATCAACAACTTCAATTATTATCACACCATGTAATGATTGTGAACTTCTTAACCACTTAACAACTTTTTTTCTGTAAACTTTGGGTGCCTATTTATAGGCTTCCTTTATGGTAACCGGCTGATCCGGTTTATAACAGACTTTTGACTTCTTTGACAGTTGCTGTAGACCGGCTGGATTGGCAGCTGTCATGTCAACCAGTCACTTCTTGAAATCTCACTAACTGTCAGTTAGTGTCGAGACTTTCTGTTCTTAAGTGTCGACACTTATAGACCAAGTGTCGACACATGTTGTGTAAGTGTCGACACAAGTCTACAAGGTGTCGACACAATTCCTTGTATGTCTCGACACAGTTTCTTCTGCATGTGTCGACACTGAAATTGAGTGTCGACACAAGTACTTGCACTTCATTCTTTATCTGTATTCTTCTAAGTGTCGACACATCTCCTTTGTGTCGACACATCTTCATGTGTTGAAACTGTCAAGTGTCGACACTGCTTCTTGGTGTCGACACAAGTCTTCAATCTTGTTTCTTCAGCTGAGTGTCGACACATTCCTTTAGTGTCGACACTTGTACTTAGAATATTTTACAACTTTTCTGTTCTTTGCTAAGTGTCGATACAGCTCCTTGTGTCGACACAAGTCTTCAAGTGTTGAGTCTTCTGGTTATGTGTCGACACATTGTGCTGAGTGTCGACACAATCTTCAAGTGTTGACTCCTTTGAGTGTGTGTCGACACATTGTGTTGAGTGTCGACACATTCTTCATATTTTGACTCTGCTGATTGAGTGTCGACACATTGTGTTGAGTGTCGACACATTCTTCATATTTTGACTCTGCTGATTGAGTGTCGACACATTGTGTTGAGTGTCGACACTTGTACTTAGTCTCTGCAGAATTTTGCTGAGTGTCGACACAACTCCAAGTGTCGACACTTTCTGATGTAGACTCAGCTCTTCTAGGTGTCGACACTTCTGCCAAGTGTCGACACAGCTTTTCTGCATTCTTCTACACTGAGTGTCGACACAGCTCCAAGTGTCGACACTTTCTGACTGGTGTCGACTCTTCTTCCCAGGTGTCGACACAATGACTCCAAGTGTCGACACTGCTTGTCTGGGTGTCGACACAAGCTTTCTCAAGTGTCGACACTTTCCCTCTGGGTGTCGACACATGGACTTAGAAATTTTCAGCTTCAGTCCAGTGTATAACTAACCTGCACAAGTAACTCAAACAAACATCAAATACATTCTGATGTATATCATTGAGTTAGGTGAGGCTTCTTCAAATCAGGTACATTTGACCAATGTACCCAACAGCGTGCCCCTCCTCCTGATGGAAGTCGCAATAGGGCAACTCCACCCTAACATCTCTCCTCCACCTCCTTATTATTCTCCTTCTCACCCCCATGGCTATGGTCATGGCCGCTTCTTGATCGGGGAGCCGGGGCCTCTCGGCCTGCCTCTAGCCCGGGGGGTGGAACTGATCTTGCCCCCCCCCCCTGATAGCGATCCCTTCCGTGGTATCCCCTTTGTGGCCCCTGCCCTTGCCACTCAGGTCCCCAGCCCAGTCGACGGTCGGGCTCCTGACGCCCCCACCTCGGTTGTTGCTGCCATTGGAGCTGCCTCTGCTCCCTCTATCGGGGCTCTCCTCTCCTTTCCTCCTGTCCTATTCCTCCCCTCGACTCCTTCTCCTCCTCTGTTGCCCACCTGGCCAGCTTCCGCGCAAACTCCGGGTTTGACACCTCCCCGTCAACTTCTCTTGTCGCCCTCTCCATCAGCTCCTCGTAGGAGAGGGGGGAACTCTCTTCAGCTCCATCCTGAAGAACCCCTGCTGTAGGCCTAGGGTAAAAGTCATCATCAGACTATGGCCTGGCATCTCCTGGACCTGAGTAACCTTCTCCTGGAACCGATCCACGTAGCTTCCCAGGGTCTCATTCACCCCGTGCTTGATTTGGAACAGGGACTCTGACTCCTTCTTCCTCTTCTTCGAGCTAGTGAACCTCAGCATGAACCCCCGGCGCAGGTCCTCAAAGCAGTAGATGGAGCTGGCCGATAGCTGATGGAACCACTCCCTTGCCTTCTCCCTGAGGGTGATAGCGAAGAGTCGACACTTGAACCCGTCTGACATCTGTCGGATGGAGACTACGTCCTCGAACCATTGAACATGCTGGACCGGGTCTCCCTTCCCGGTGTAGTAGGACATCTTGGGTTCCCTGAACCCATCTGGAACTAGGGCAGAGGAAACCAAGTCACTGAAGAGGCTTCCTCCCCCCACTGGGCGAGCTGGCGAGTCTCACGAGCCCAGCTCACCGAACCGACATCGGCCTGCCGAGCCAGGGAAGAGCTCGCGCCCGGGGAGCTCACACCCTCGGCCTTCCTCGGCCACTTCCTTCTCAGCTCGCCTACCGGGGGCATCCTCGCCCAAAGAGGGGGCAGCCGCGATCTGGACTGCTGGAGTCGAGCACTCGGCCTGCGTGCCGAGTGCGAACTTGACGAGGCTCAGCACCTCATTCCTGAAATCTTCAAACATCCCCACTGTGGCGAGAGGAGGGGGGCGGCGAGTTCGGCCTGTCAGATCCCTGTCCTGTCATCGAACTCGCTGAAGTTTTTCTGCACTGACAACGCTCCACGCTCACCGCACCAAAATGTTGAAACCGAAATCTCGGTCTCCTGTGGAGTTCGACCCCTGGGGAAGGGGTGGTCTCGTGCCTACTTTACTCCTGCAAGCAAAACAACAAAGAAAACAAGGAAAGACCGACCCAAGAGCTCGGCGGGGAGGTCCCACCACACACCCGGAAGATCTCAGAGCGCTTCCCCTCCTTAGCCAGAGGCCGAGCTAAGGTACCCTCAGAAAGCACTTGAAAACTGGAGCAGGAAGGCACAGGAAGCATGTTCTCTAGGGTACCCGTTGGGTCCTATTTATAGTTTTTGGAATCTGAACTGCCAATAACCAAAAGAACTGACCTGAAATTACCAGAAAACCCTTGGCTGGGTCTGCCAACAGCCAAACTCCGCTGTTTTGAAGGGCTATAGGCAGAACAGCGGGGGAAAAACAGTAAAAAGTACCTCATTCATCCAGGCGAGCTGGAGAGATTGACCACCTCGGCAGATCCTGCTCGCCTGCTGTTGCCGAGTTCCGTTGCGAGGGCGCAAGCTGGGACTAGCTCGGCGAATGCCGAGCTCGGTGTCGGCGAATACTGATCTCCGGTCGACGAATGCCGATATCTGGTCGACGAATGTCGAGCTTGGGCTCGGCTTTTCTACTGTAGAGCTCGCCCACTGTCTTCAGCCTGATTTGTCTGGTTCCTGGAGACCTTGCTCGCCGGACACGGGGTTGTACATCGACACTAATTGATGATGTGTCGACACAGACATTCTTATCAGTTCGACAGAAATTCTGTGTCGACTCTAATTCTAAGTGTCGACACAACTTCTGGATGTGTCGACACAACTGCTCTGAAGTGTCGACACCAATTTTCTAGATGTGTCGACACCACTTTCCTGAAGTGTAGACACCAACTACTATTGTCGACACAGACAACTTTTTGTGTCGACACAATTTTACTTAGCCAAATTTGTTAAACTAATTTATGTTCAACATTCCTAATTCAATTTTGAAATTATTGAATTTAGTTTCATATAATGGCTTAGTGAACATGTCAGCAATTTGTAAATCTGTATTAACAAATTCTAAAGAAATATCTTCTTTTTCTACATGATCTCTAAGAAAATGGTATCTTATTTTTATATGCTTTGTTCTACTATGATAAACAGGATTATGAGCAATAGAAATAGCACTAGTAGAATCACATAATAATGGAGTTCTACTTACCTGAATACCATAATCTTCTAACTGATGTTGTATCCACAACAGTTGTGCACAGCAACTTCCTGCAGCAATATACTCCGACTCAGCTGTGGAAATTGCCACACTAGTCTGCTTCTTACAGCTCCATGACACCAATCTTCCTCGTATAAATTGACAGGTGCCTGTTGTGCTTTTCCTATCTACTTTGCATCCTGCAAAACCTGCATCTGAATAGCCTATTAGTAGAAAATCGCTATTCCTAGGATACCAAAGGCCTAGATTAGGTGTGCCCTTAAGATATCTCAAAATCCTTTTGACAGCAGTATAATGAGATTCTTTAGGGCAGGATTGGTACCTAGCACAAACATATGTAGCAAACATGATGTCAGGTCTACTAGCAGTCAGATAAAGGAGGGAGCCAATTATTCCTCTATATAAAGATTCATCTACAGGTTTTCCTGCATCATCATTGCTTGAAGGCATACTTGTCCCCATTGGAGTTCTCATAGTAGTTGATGACTCCATACCATACTTCTTAATTAACTCCTGGGTGAACTTAGACTGGGATATGGACAGGCCATCATCAATCTGTCTTACTTGGAGTCCCAAGAAGAACTTAAGTTCTCCCATGCTGCTCATCTCAAACTTCCCTTGCATAAGTTTTGCAAACTTTCTACAAAGGTTATTTTCAGTAGAACCAAATATTATGTCATCAACATATATTTGGACTATGATGATCTTTCCTTTGGATTCTCTAAGGAATAAAGTCTTGTCTATGTTCCCCCTTGAGAATTTGTTCTCAATGAGGAAAGTAAACAGGGTTTCATACTAAGCCTTTGGGGCTTGTTTCAACCTATATAAAGCTTTCCTAAGTTTATAAACATAATTAGGATTGAGTGGATCAACAAAACCTGAGGGCTGTTCTACATAGACCTCCTCTTTTAAGTCTCCATTTAAGAATGCTGACTTAACATCCATTTGGAACACGTTGAAGCCTTGATATGCTGCATAGGCAAGGAATAGCCTTATTGCTTCCAACCTTGCCACTGGAGCAAAAGTCTGATCAAAGTCTATGCTCTCTTCCTGCCTGTATCCTTTGGCAACTAGTCTTGCCTTATTCTTCATTATGATCCCACTCTCATCAAGCTTGTTTCTATAAATCCACTTTGTCCCTATGACATTGTGGCCCTTTGGTTTTGGAACCAATTCTCAGACCTTGCACCCTCTGAATTGATTTAACTCCTCTTGCATAGCATCAATCCAGTGTGGGTCTTGAATAGCTTCTTCAAATCTCTTAGGTTCTAGTTGAGATAAGAAGTTTGAGCAAAGAACTGTGTTTAAGTTCATGCTTCCTGTTTGTACTCCATGTCTTGGATCACCAATGATCTGGTATGAAGGATGATCCTTTAAATGTCTAACTGCTCGAGGTAATCTATCAACAGTTTGACCTTGTTCAATCTCTTCATTATGCTGCACCTCATGGTCTTCATCAGCCTCTTGAGTGTCTTGTACTCTCCCTGGACAGCAACTACCATTTTCCTCATCCTGCTTTGTAGTTGGATCTTCTCTAATAGTAAGTTGGTCCATCTTCTGTTGTATACCTGTAGAGCTACAAGAACTACTAGGCAACTCATTGTTAATAAGTCTAGATTCATCAAATATGACATGAACAGACTCTTCTACAACTTGAGTAGCCAAATTGTAGACCATATAAGCCTTACTATTGTTGTTGTACCCAACAAATATCTCATCTTGGGATTTGGCAGCAAACTTAGTTAGGTGAGACTTGTCATTGTTAAGCACATAGCACTTGCAACCAAAGATCCTAAAATAGGATAAGTTTGGTTTTCTGTCTTTTGTAACAGTCCAGGCCCATCAACATGGGACCCAGCCAGACCGCCGGCCTACCAGAGTCCAGACCCGGGCCCACTACTGGTAGTCAGCCTTTCACATTCAAGCATGCAGGCCATGCACCTCAACCCCTCTCCCTCCACAGGCGGGTTGTTGGTGGTCGTAGCCTCCCTTTGATGAGTGAAATTTTCCCATTAGGCGGACAGCACGGGGACTTCCCAGGAGGTCACCCATCCCAGGATTTCTCCAGCCCGAGCACGCTTAACTATGGAGTTCTTTCAACTCTCATCACCAATTGAGCTGCAGCTCAATTGGTAATGAGAGTTGAAAGAACTCCATAGTTAAGCGTGTTCGGGCTGGAGTAGTACTGGGATGGGTGACCTCCTGGGAAGTCCCCGTAGCGCGGGCTTGACTATCGAGTTTACCTCATCAAAGGGAGGTTGTGTCCAACAACAACCCGCCTGTGGAGGGAGAGGGGTTGGGGTGCTTGGGCTACAGCCCGGTAATGATCTAACTGAGGCCTAGTGGGCTGCGGCCCACGGACGGCCCAGGGGACGTTACAATAAAAAGTGCATTTTTTATGTAACGGCCCGGCCTAAAGCTCAGAGGCTACCGCACACCATCATGGGCCGAATAGCTTGTCTCACCAGTAGGCCCGCTACAGGGCTGCAGCCCAATACACCCCAACACCTCTCCCGCCTGTTTCTCAGCAAGGCGCGTTGTTGGCGCTAGGTTTCGAACCCGCAACCCTTGATAAGCCAACCATCCAATGTCCTCATCACCAACTGAGCTGCAACTAGGTTGGTGATGAGGACATTGGATGGTTGGCTTATCAAGGGTTGCGGGTTCGAAACCTAGCGCCAACAACGTGTCTTGCTGAGAAACATGCGGGAGAGGCGTTGGGGTGTATTAGGATGCAGCCCTATAGCGGGCCTACGGGTGAGACAAGCTATTCGTCCCATGATGGGGTGCGGTAGCCTCTGAGCTCTAGGCCGGGCCGTTACATCTTTCATAATCTCATAGGGTGTCTTTTGTGGCTTTTGGTGATGGAAGCCCTATTGAGCACATGGAATGCAGTGTTTACTGCCTCAACCCAGAAATATTCTGGGAGAGTAGTGTCACTCAATAGTGTTCTTCCAACCTCAATCAATGTCTTGTTCTTTATTTCAGCAATGTCATTTTGCTGAGGTGTTCTAGGTGAGGAGAATTCCTGATGAATCCCAAATTCTTCACACAACCTTGTCATACTTTCAGATTGAAATTCAGTTTCATGATCACTTCTGATTTTGACCACTGAACTATCTAATTCATTCTGAATTTGTTTGACAAAATTGCAGAAGATATTTGGGGTTTCAGATTTCTACCTCAGAAAGAATACCCATGAAAATCTAGAATAGTCATATACAACCACAAACGTGTAGACCTTCCTACCTAGACTATGAACTGGCATAGGATCAAATAAATCCATATGCAAAAGTTATAAGAACCTCACTTAGTCTTTGGTTTCTAGGCTATGAAAGGAGGATCTGATCTGCTTGCCTTTTTGACAAGCTGAGCATATTCCATCCTTAAAGCACTTAATTTGAGGACCATTCCTCACTAACTCTTTACTAAAGAGTTGGCCAATAGTCTTGTAGTTAAGATGAGCTAGCCTCTTGTGTCATTTGACACAATGAGAGGCTTTCTCATCAGCCACAAGATAGATAGGAGAATTTTTATTCTCACTCTCAAAGTTTAGGCAATACACATTTCTTTTTCTATAGTCAGTCAATATGACTTTTTGATCACTTGACCTCTTGATATGACACTCATTCTTGATAAATGAAATGGCATATCCAAGATCACTCAGCTGGCTTATGCTTATTAGGTTATGTTTCAAACCCTTCACATAAGCCACTTGAGTGATAGTGATTAAGTTGTTAGAAATGTTACTAAACTCTTTGATGACTCCTTTTTCAGAACCACCAAAGATTACTTTAGGCCCATTCAATATTGGTGAGTAGTCCTTCAGCAATCCTCTTGTTCCAGTCAAGTGCCTGGAACATCCACTGTCCAAGTACCATATAGGGGCATGGCAACTTGGACTCACCTGCAACAAAGATTACTTAACCTTAGAACCCAAATAACTTTTGGGTCCTTGGTTCAAGTTAGCCTGAAAATTGACAAATCTGCCTGCAGCTCTTCTAATAGGTAGACTGCTATTCTTCCTGACACTGGTGTTGTGCCAACAGTCTAAGGCATAATGGCCTATCTTGCCACAGCACCAGCACTCATACTTATTATACCTCTTTTTAGGTACAATCTTAGCTATATTGTTGTTAGTAGATATTTTGTTTTGTGCTGGGGCTTTGCCTTTTTTATTGTACTGGGCAGCCCATGCAGTTCCCTTAAAGCCTAATCCTGCCTTACCCTTTTGAGACACAAAGTCATCAATTAAGGGTAGGACAGATTTTGGCTTAGAGAAACTAGCCACTATTTCCTTCTCTTTCTGAAGTCTGTCTTCCAGACTTTTGATCTGATCATTTTTGAATGTGACTGTACCCAACTGAATAACAGTTATATTTTTCAGCTTAGCAATCTCATTCATCTTCGATCCAGCAGCTTTTCTGAATCAGATGCAGCCAACTTAAGAGCTGCAATTTCCTTAGCCTGATTTTTGGCCAGGTTTTTGCTTCTCTTGAGTGCCTACAACAAATCCACATATTCATCTATAAGCTGATGAATATCTCCTTCAAATTCAGACTCATCCACATCTCTTGATGCAGATGCATCTGATTCTGACTCAGTGTAGTAATCAGAATTTACAGATAAACTTTTTACCTTACTAGGACCAGGTTGATCCTGGCACTGGTCTTCTTCAGACACAGCTATCAGTCCTTTGCACTGATGGTCTTCTTGCTCATTGATAGAGTACAGTAATTTCAAGAACTCATCCTCTTCTTCTGTTGCAAACAAACCAATATAGGCCTCAGCCTCAGATTCAGACTCTGAAGTTGATTGATCTGTCCAACTTTTCTCTTTCTTAGCTACCAAGGATTTCTCCTTCTTGCTCTTATGCTGAGACTTCTTTTTATCAACAGACTCCTTCCTTTTGTCTGGACAGTCAGCCACAACATGTCCAGGTCTGTTGCAGCAATAGCAAATAATCTTTGATGTAGTTGACTTGCTAGGTTTTGTCCCACTCCTGTCCTTCCTGGATGATTTCCTCTTCTGATAATATTCATCCTTGGACTGAGATGAGGATGGCTTAGATTTCCACTGCTTCTTCTTTAAGAATCTTTGAAACTGCCTTGTGAAAGCAGCAAAGTCTTCATCAGAATTACTATTGTCTGAACTGTGATTATCAGAATTTTCTGAGATCAATTCTGCAGCTTTCTAAGGAGAAGATGAAGACATCCTCCTATTCTTCCTTGTGGCTTCTACCTTGAAGGACACTGACTTTTCTTTATTGTCAACCTTTGTATTTTTCTCTTCCTCCTTTCTGGCCAACAACTGCATCTCATAAGATAGCAATTTGTCAAACAGTGTTGGAGGTGAAATTTCTGCCAGTCTGGCCACTTCCCTTATAACACAGATCTTTGTATCCCAATCCTTAGTCAAAGACCTAAGGAATTTTTCATTCAGCTCATATGTACTGAAGATTATTCCATAGGACATTAGTTCATTTACAATTCTGTAGAACTTCTTATAACATTTAGTTATGCTATCAGACTTGGCTTGTCTGAAACTCTTATATTCTTGATTAAGCATAGACTTTCTATCTTGCCTAACCTCTTTACAACCCTCCATATAGACAACCAATGTGTCCCACATCTCCTTAGAGGTTTTGCAGTGAATCAGATTCTAGAATGTTGAGTCATCTATGGCACTCACTATAATATTTTGTGCTCTTTTATCCATTGTAGCCAAGATGATCTCATCCTTAGTCATTTCTGAAAAATCCTTGGGAATCATTTGATTAGCATCAAGAACAGAAACCTTCATTGGAATATATGGTCCTTCCTTAACTGTTATATAAATTCTAGGATCAGATGCCTCCATAAATAGTCTGACCCTTTCCTTCCATATTCCAAAGATTTCCTTCCTGCAGATAGGCAACTTCATTGAACCAAGTTCTTTATGGTTTTTCCTAAACCCATCTTCTTTAACTTACTTCTGCGTTACAGATCTTACTCAGACTGTTAAGTCTTTTTTGAGGAACCTCCCTCTGATACCACTTGAAAGAATTGGTTCCTAAACACCTATAGGGGGGTGAATAGGTTCAATTCTTTTTCCTTCTAAGGCAGAATATTAATTCAGTTAATTAATAAAAACATATAGTTCTACAGCTATCACAGCACAGAAATAACAATACCACACACAATCACAGATGGCACACTGATTTATAGTGGTTCCCCAAGATCTGGGTACATCCACTTTCCCCCCTCGCATATCTAGCAGTGTGCTAGATTCGGCCTAACTTCTTTCCTTCTCCTTAGATCCGCATATCTTACAGCTCAGAACCCAAACAAGGCTCCTACAACTCAGAGTTAGTCCACACTCATACAGCTCAGGCAATTTTCCCTACCTCAGCCTTCAACAAGGCCTACAACTCAGAGATGAAAATCTTCTACAACTCAGCCTCTCAGCCCTACCTCAGCCTTCAACAAGGCCTACCACTCAGAGAACTTAATCTCCTACAACTCAGACTTTATAAATCAGGCTTACAACTCAGATCTTAAAAAGATCCTACTGAAAATAGATGTAAATTTGAAATTTACCACCACCCTGGTTGAGAGAGAAAGGATGGAAGGTTTCTTGATCAGTTCTTGAAAGAATCTGATGTTAGAGATCAACCTGTATTAGCTTTCTTTAAAGCTTCTTGAATCTGAACACAGTAGGGTTGATCACCTTTGAAGTTGATCTTCAATCAGCTTCTTTCTTGAAATTCAGAAATCAATCTGAATTCTTCTTGGCAGACTGGTTCAGAATCTGCACTTAAGAGACTTGTTGATGTAAGTCCCTTTCTTCACTTGAATAGATGGAGCTCTCTCTCTCCAAATTCTTCTGAAGATTATTCTGAATTCTTCTTTGAATTCTCTTGACAAACTCTGAGTAGATCACCACTAAAGAATGTCTTCTTGGATCTTCTGTTGAAAATCTTCTTATGTTTTTCGTGTTTAATTTTTTATCTCATATCATACTGTATTCTGTTGATAGAGAATTTCTTTATATAGACTTCCTCCATGGTAACCGACTGATCCAGTTTCTAACGAACTTTTGACAGCTTCTATAGACTTGTTGAATATCACAGCTGTCAAGTCTTCAGTCACTTCTTGAAACTCTGTCTCAGTCAGCAAAGTGTCGAGACTGACCTTCATTATGTGTCGACACAAGTAGACTAAGTGTTGACACAATCCTTGGTGGTGTCGACACAGCTCCCTTGGTGTTGACATTGCTTCTCGACACAGCTTCTGTAGAATGTGTCGACATTAGTTTTGTGTGTCGACACAGTCACTTCTACTCTTCACAAAAAAATCAACTTTGTTGAAACTCTGCTATGTGTCGACACAAGTCCTGTGTGTCGACACAATTGATGTCGACAAAGTCTTCTGTATGTCGACACTGCCTCTGTATGTCGATACAGTTGATGTCGACTAATCTTTTCTGTGTGTCGACACAGTTTCTTTTGGTACCAACACAGCCTTTCCAAGTATCGACACAATTGAATCCAGGTGTCGACACAGCTTTTCTCCAGTGTCGACACAAGTCTTCATAAGTGTCGACACAGCTTCTTCTGGTGTCGACTCATGTACTTAGAAACTTTTCCTGCATTCCTGCATTTTCTTAACCTGCACATATAAACTCAAAACAACATCAAATACACCTTGATGCATAACATTGAGTAAGGTGAGGCTTCTTCAAATCTGGTACACATTTTCCAATGTACCCAACACTAGTTTTTCATATCAGCAATATAAAGGACCCAAGGTAACCTGGGTCAAGAACAACTAACTAATTTCATTGCAGGAAAAGGGATGTCTAGTAGTTAATCAACTATGGTACCTGGACAGTGGATGCTCCAAACATATGACTGGCAGCAAGGACAATTTAATCAACTACAAGTCCAAGCTGGGACCAAAGGTAATCTTTGGTGATTCAAAGTGTGGTCAGTCAGAAGGCTATGGAGAAGTGAAAATTGGAGCAGTCACCTTCAAGAAAGTGACTTATGTAAGTGGACTCAAGCATAACCTCATCTCCATAAGCCAATTATGTGATGAAGGTTATCAGGTATATTTCAACTCAAAAACTTGTATTATTTCTAATAAAGAAAAATAAAATGTTTTAATTGGAAATAGATAAGGAAATAATTATTTAGTTGATTTCTATTCTTTCAATTCAGATATTTGTTCACTTAATATAGTTTGCAATCAAAATGAATTATGGTATAAAAGGCTAGGATATGTAAATATGAAAAACATTGCTAGGCTATCTAAAGACAACCTTGTGAGAGGTTTACCTTCTGGTCCCTATAAGAAGAAAGACCTTTGTAGGGCTTGTAAACTAGGCAAGCAAACTAAATCTAGCTTTAAGTCAGTAAATAAAAGTGGTTCACCTAGGATTTTGTATTTACTACACATGGATCTCTTTGGACCCATTACTGTACAAAGCCTAAGAGGGAATCCTACACTTTAGTTATTGTAGATGACTTCTCAAGGTTCACTTGGGTGTTCTTTCTGAGATCTAAGTCAGATACCTTTAAAGTTCTTACAGATTTTCTCAGGACCATACAGATTGAGTACTCTACTCATATTGCATTGATCAGAAGTGATCATGGTACAGAGTTTGAGTCTCCTCTTATATATGAGTTCTGTGAGAAAGAAGGTATCAGGCACTACTTCTCAACACTTAGAACTCCCCAACAAAATGGGGTAGCTGAAAGGAAAAATAGGACCCTAATTGAGGATGCAGGCACATTACTTGCAGATGCTTACATGCCCCTATCCTTTTGGGCAGAGGCTGTAAGTACAGCAAATTATGTACTGAATAGAAGCTTAATACATAAACTAAAGAATAGGACTCCCTATGAATTATTTAAAGGGAAGAAACCTAAAATCACATATTTTAAAGTATTTGGTTGTATATGTTATATACATAATAACAATAAGAAATACATTAGAAAGTTTGAAGCTAAGGCTGAAGAGGGAATTTTTCTAGGATATTCCCAAGTAAGCAAAGCTTATAGGGTGTTCAATAAATCAACCTTAAAAATTAAGGAATCTATACATGTTACCTTTGATGAAACTAACATGTCTTATAAGGAGAAAGAGATTTCTACCAGTAATCCTTTGCAGGTACCTCACTTGTGTGAGAAATTGGATGGACTAAACCTCGCCCAAGAGGCTCCAACACATCCTTCTTCACAGGTTAAAGAAGATAGTGAAGAAGAACAGTTAGAAGAAGTTGAACCGCATCCAACAGCAAACATAATTCCACAAGAGGAATTAATTCAAAATGATATTGCTGAACCAACTCCACCGACTGACTTTGTCACACTTAGGGATCACCCTAGATATCAAGTGATTGGAGACATGTTAGTAGGTGTACAGACAAGACATCAACTCAACCAAGACTTGATGCATGCATGTTTTCTCTCTCAAGTTGAACCTCAATCCATAACAGATGCTGAGCAAGATCCCCATTGGATCATTATAATGCAAGAGGAACTCAACCAGTTTGAGAGATGTAGAGTTTGGGATTTGGTTCCAAGACCCAAAGACTACCCAGTCATTGGAACCAAACGGGTATATAGAAAAAAACTAGATGCCCAAGGTGTAATTGTGAGGAACAAGGCTAGGCTTTTTGCTCAAGGCTATATGCAGGAAGAAGGTATAGACTATGATCAGACCTTTGTACCAGTTGCAAGGTTAGAGGCAATCAGAATTTTTCTTGCATATGTTGCCTACAAGAAGTTCAAGGTGTATTAGATGGATGTAAAGAGTGCTTTTCTGAATGGAGTATGAAAAGAAGAAGTCTCTGTTGAACAACTTCCAGGTTTCATCTCTCCAACCCATCCTTATCATGTATTTAAATTGCATAAAGCCATTTATGGTCTAAAGCAAGCTCCAAGAGCTTAGTATGAGACCTTAGCTAGCTTTCTATTAGAGCATGAATTCACTATAGGCATAGTAGATAAAACACTATTCACTAGACACCATAATGATAAAATCTTGTTAGTACAAATCTATGTGGATGACATCATATTTGGATCTACTAACACTAAACTATGCAAGAGGTTTTTTGTCCTCATGCATTCTAAGTTTGAGATGAGTAGCATGGGTGAGCTCTCCTACTTCCTTGGTCTCCAAGTGAAGCAGCTACCTGATGACATCTTCATCTCCCAAGCTAAGTATGCTAAAGAGCTTCTTAAGAAGTTTGGGATGGTTGATGCCTCGGTAAAGAAAACACCTATGGCTACTAATTATGTAATAGATTCTGATCCACATGGGAAACATGTTGACCAGAAGTTATATAGGGGCATTGTTGGGTCTCTACTATATCTTACAGCTAGCAGACCTGATATCATGTTTGTCACATGACTTTGTGCTAGGTTCCAAGTGAACCTTAAAGAATCTCACCTAATTTTTCTAAAAAGAATTTTGAGATATATAAAGAGTTGTCCCAGTCTAGGCCTATGATATCGTACAGAGTTGGAATTTGAGTTAACTGGATACTCAGATGCTGACTTTGTTGGATGCAGGGTGGACAAAAAAATTACCTCAGGAACTTGCTAGTTCCTTGATATGAGATTAGTCTCTTGGTTTTGTAAGAGGCAGTCAACTGTGTCCACATCAACTGCTGAAGCAGAATATATAGCAGGTGGCAGTTGTTGTTCCCAGATACTGTGGATCCAAAACCAACTCCTAAACTATGGCTTCAACTTAAATAATTCAACTCACTTATGTGATAACACAAGTGCTATAGCCATAGCACAGAATCCAGTCCATCACAATAGAACTAAGCATATAGACATTAGGCATCATTTCATTAGAGAGTGTGTAGACAAAAACAAAATTAAACTTGTTTATATCTACACTGATTTACAAAGAGCTGATATTTTTACAAAATCCTTGGATGAAAGAAATCACCTGTTCTTTATAAATCAGCTTGGAATGATCAATGGAGAAGCCTTAGTTTAATTTTTGTCTACACTCGACGAATTTGCCAAAGTTCATCGAACGGAGCTCGACGAACTGGGGAAAGTTCTTGAGATATTCGTCGAACGGAGATCGACGAACTCTCTGTGAGTGAAGTCATTTTCGTCGAACAGAGATCGACGAATCTATTTCAGAAAATTTTCGTCGAACGGAGCTCGACGAAATGTCTTCAAATCTTCAGACTGAGCTCGACAAATTATTTAGCTACAAATTATTTCGTCGACCTCAGATCGAAGAATTAATTTATTTTTCATGGAACGGAGTTTGTCGATTCATATTCTGGAAAACCTTATATCTAGGTTTTTTTCGACCTCCATCCCGCGCTTTCAGTTCCTTTGCACTTGATCGTTGTTTTTCTCTTGCAGGTGCTCTAATGGTGATTCCAGCAAGAACTCTTGCGGCAATGAAATTCGACACCGAGTTTGAAGTCGATTTTGATTCCTTCCAGCATTCCGACCCAATCTTCCTGGAAATACTACAACTGCTTGAAGAACAGAACTTGAAGAATCTGCTGTCCACTAGGATAAAGATATCTGCCACTGAAATCAGAGAGTGGGTGTATACTTCTTCTACAACAGATGACAACACCATGACTTGAACTATAGCGGGTAATATTGTTTCCCTCACCCCCGCCGTTTTAGTAAATATTTTTAGATTAAGTAATGGTGAAGAAGAATTGGAAATGGATACTGAGGAGTTTGATATGATGCTAAGTATGATGGGTTATTCTGGATAAACCCCTAACAAACTGCTTAAGAAACATCTGTCTGCTGAGTTCAAGTTTCTAGCAGACATTATGGGAAAAGTGTTGTTGGGCAAGCACACAGCCCATGATTACATAACCAGACACCAATTCCTGGTTATGTGTGTTGTGGTTAACAAGAAGAAAGTCAACTGGGCTCAAATCATGTTTGATCTGATTAAGAAAAAGAATACAAAGAAAGAAGTCTGCTTTGGAAGGATCTTAGGGATCTTCCTCAAGGAAAAGGCTGTTGAATCTCTGGTATCCCAGACCATATTCATTAATGCCTCTAAGAAGCTCACATGTGCCCTTTTTGGCAGGTGGGAGAGGACCATCACCAAGCCCTCCAAGGCTCCCTCCTCTTCCACCAGGGATTCTGAGAGTACTAGGGCTGGTTTAGCCACTCCCCACCCTACTGATGAGATCCCTCCACCTCCATCCTCTTCCACCATTCCTTCTCTATAACAAACATAACAACAACCACAACAACAACCACAACAACCTGATCATATTCCTACTCCAGCTACATCTCCTGCAACTTCTCCACCATAGATCTCACTGACATCCCCTCTTCACCTCTTCAGGAATCTCAACAACCTTCTACCTCTCAATCACCACAACCAACCCCACCTCAATCCCCCCATGGTACACCCAGTCCATCACCAACTTCATCTCCCTTACCACACCATCTGGACAACATCCCATTCATTACTCTGCCTACATCCCCTCCTCATACTTCCTCTCTTCCAGATGTCCACATGCAAGATGCTCGCCCTCCTACTCCACCAACTACTACCATCCCCACTTCTGTATCCATTCCAACACCCTCTGCCATACCCTCTACCACTGCACTATTGGATCCATCCATTATTCCATCTCTCATTGTACTGCTTACTCCCCTCCTCAAAACAATTATAGCAGAGGCTATTTCACCTCTTGCTACTTCCATATCTTCTCTTGCTGCACAGATATCTACTCTCTCTGCTCCTTCCTCTTCGGTTAGGGTCCTGGCTTCAGTATCCACTACAACCAGGCAGGGGGAGATACTCCATGAAGAAGAAGCAGCAGCAGCAACAGAAGAAGCAGTAGCAGCAGCATCATAAGAAGTGGCAGCAGTACCAACAGAAATAGAAACAACAGACAGGATAGCAGCAGAAGCTGATAAAGAAGTACTTGATAAAGAAGCATCAACAGATGCTGATCAAGAATTTCTTGATTTAATTGATTTTATTGAATCTGATATGCACTTGGATGAGCCTGTGTTGGCTGACGAAATAACTGTTGATGATTTCATTATCAATCCCACAACAGATCTATCAAATTTATTGAGTATTTTTGATATAGCTTATTTGAACAATCTGCCAGCAGACAGCACTAAGCCATCCATGGCTATAATTCCTTACACCACAACAATAAGACCCAAAGATGCCAAGCAACTCACGGCCATTTTTGCTACTCCAGAGATTCCAGCCATTCCATCTCCACCGAGAGCTGTTTCACCCATTATTTCATCCCCTCCAACAGATATTTTTGTTCCAATTTTTGTAATGGATGACTCACCTATGCCTGATCTTGATGTCTTGATCATGGCTGACATTGAAGAAGAAAATAAGACAGTGGCTAAAAGCACTGTTATTAATAGCCCTCCTACTCCAGCTCCAGCTCCTTCTCCAGTTTCTACTCAGGCTGAAAAGCTAATTGATAAATCAATACTAAAGGCCATTGATGCCTTATATGATGCTCCTCAAGATTCTGATGATGAGGATGATGATGATGATTATGATGATGATTCAGATGATGAGCCAAAGAAAAATAAAGTATCTAATAAGAGGAAAGCTCCTCCACCTCCTGCACCAAAATTAAATCCAGCAAATGACACACCATACTATATACTTCAAAAGATCACACCTTATAAGGGCATGTCAGCATGGATGTGACTGTCCAAGAATGAACAGAAAGAAATGAAGAGAAGCAGAAGATATTCTCCTCCTCCATAGAGATTCAAAAAGGACCCTCCTCCTCCTCCTCTTCCAGCTGCTGGTGCTTGTAGTTCTTCAACTCCAAGGACTACCCAGTTTCAAACTTATCAAAGACAGCAGGGTATATCCTCATCCTCAGGAAGCAGTCAGCAAAGACATTATTCATCTGGCAAGCAGCACCAACAACAACAACAGCAACATCAACAACAACAACAACAATTCCCGAAACATCAAAAGGCTGAAAGCCCTAAAAGACCTGTTTCCCCTCCTGTACCATTTGAAGATCCAGAGTCAGCTACAACTGCTAGGATGGCCAGATTCCAGGAACTGGTTGGTCTATCCATGATTAATAAAGCTAAAGCTGAAGAAAAGGATCCCTCTCAATTCTCGACCATGTCTAAATACAGGAAGTAAGAGCTTAACATGTTTGCCAAGGTCAATAAATTTTTCAATGTTGATGATTATATGAAGTTGCATCTAGAAGCAGTAGTGCCCAGGGCTACCTCTCTAAATATCATTGGGGCTGCTGACATGATAATGACAAAGGTTCAAGCTGCAGACCCTAACAGGGAAATCAAGTTTACTAAGCCTGGTGAAAAAGGCTAAAGAGGAGAAGCACAAGGAGCAGAAGAAAAGAAAATGATACTTAAACTGATTAGTTTTTATGGTATTTTAAAAACTGCTTTCTTACTTCCTGATACTAAGTCTTCTGTACATATATATATGTTGCATTTGTTTAAAATTTCCTGCCAGATATATGTTTTATTACTTTGTATATTTTGTATGTCTGTAATTAGTGACCTTACCCAAATAGGGAGAGATTGTTGGATCCCTAGTTGGATTTGGGCTAGGTTCACTAAGTTAGGATGTTTGACCCAACATGTATAGCCAGGGTCATGTATGAGTTCTAGAGTCTAGGTCAAGTCCTTAGAGTCAACACTACATGGACCAGCCATCAACAGACTGCAAAAGACTCAAGACTTAGAGAAATTCCAAGCACAGAAAATGAGTTCGACATTCGTCGAACTCAGGTCGATGAAAGTCGTGCTCATATCGACGAAATCAGAGACAATTCTCTGAGCTGAGCTCGACGAACTTGAAACTCAGGTCGACAAATTCTAGAGTACTTCAACACCAAGTCCAGAATTCCTCTCTCTAGTCGATGAACATAGCTCTCAGGTCGACGAACTTAGTTCTCAGGTCGACGATCTCAGGGTATTCTACTTCAACATCTTATTCCAGAAACGTTAAAGTATTTGAAGTCCAGCTTCACACTCCAGTCGACGAAGTTAGAATATCAGCTCGATGAATTTGGATCTTAGCTCAACGATTTCTGGATCATCTACTTCAAAACTCTAAGACCAGAAACAACTAAGTATTCTAAGTCCAGAATCACACTCCAGTCGACGAAC
The DNA here is from genome assembly GCA_039583875.1 of Platanthera guangdongensis. Taxonomy (NCBI): domain Eukaryota; kingdom Viridiplantae; phylum Streptophyta; class Magnoliopsida; order Asparagales; family Orchidaceae; genus Platanthera; species Platanthera guangdongensis. The sequence goes on from CM077166.1 coordinate 51,967,128, forward strand.
TTACCTTCTCAGCTCGACGAACTTAGACCACAGTCTTGACAAGATTAATTAACAGTTAGAAGTTCTCAGCTCGACGAAACTAGTTCTTAGGTCGACGAACCCAGTTTCGAGGTCGACGATTTCTGGACACATTACTTCCAACATTCTTAAGTCCAAGAAAAAAATGGAATTCTGTTGTTAGGTCGACGAAGTCATATTCTTAGCTTGACGAACTTGATGCACAGAATTGAAAAGGTTCCAGATAAATCAGTTCTGTCCTCAGGTCGACGATCTTAGATTTCAGCTCGATGAACAAAGATTATCTGGTCGACGAACTTGACTTCTCTGCTCGACGAACTCTGGATACAGATCGATGAATTCTGCTCAACGAATTCTGTAAAGTTCCAGACTTAGAAATTTCCCTCTCTCTGTCCTTTTTCTATTGCAATAATTCCTGAAGTAATCAATGCATAAATATTCTCTAAATATTATCGTTAGAAGCAAGGATTGATTACAGTCTTCATTAAGATTATTGCTTGTCGTTTTCCATGGGACAGTTGGGGAAATCAATAAATGCAAATATTCTTAATGCCATCAGAATTCAATGCAGAAAGGAATTCAAATTTCAAAAGGGAAATTTATATGGAAGATATAAAAGGGATTTTCTTGCTATTCTAGTAGAAGACAGCAGTCAGAAACATACAGAAAATAAGCATCTTCTTTCTCGATAGCACACAGAGAATATACAGACTACTGAGCTCACAGGGCATCAACACTGTCAATAGATAAAAAGCCCTAGCCCTAAAGCAAAAGAAAACAACAACAAGCTGAATAAGAAGAAGAACCATTCAAGATCAAGAGTCTTCTTCTGTCTTCATTTAGGATTCTTCAAAGGACAACAAACAATCTATCTGTCAAGAAGTTCCTGGAGTTCATCTGGTCAAAGAAAAAGCTGAAGACATATCACCCAGCAAAGCTCCATCTTTCCTGAACCATTCAATATCTCAAGGGGAGCTCTTTGCTAAAATCAAGATCCACAAAAGTCTTCCCAGTTGTATTTGAGAAAGAGAGGACCAAATCATTCTCTCACCCCCACTGTATAAAGGGTTCTTAATTCCCTTCAAAAGTTATTCCTGGTTGCAAGTCACCTGATCAAAAGACTTGAGGTTTGGTTTTTGAGCACCTGATCAAAAGGTAATTGGTGTCAGGCACCTGATCAAAAACTTGAGTGGATTCCTACAAGGGTGGTAGAAGAGTGATGTACCCAGGTTGGGGAACAACTATAAATTCTTGTGTTGTCTGGTTGCTCTTTCTTTTTGTTCTTGTTGTGGCTATGCTAGTAAGGTTTTTGTTGTGTCTGTGATAGTTAATCTATTTTCTACAGCAGCTGTGGTAGATTAATTTAAATTAGGATTGTTAACTCTGAAGTTTTTATTTATAACAAAAGTTGTAAAGTTTTTAAGGATACTCTATTCACCCCCCCCCCCTCTAGAGTGTCTCAGATCTAACCTTCACTTTCACTTTGGGTCAAAGGCCTTTAACATCTAGTTCCTTTGGCGAGGTCTAGATTCTCTTCTGTCAGTCCCTCCTGGAGAAGGTACTTTCTCGGTCCGTTCTCGCAATCCTCCGTCATAGATTGTGAATTTTTAATCATTAAAGCCCTCGCATGTGAATGGGAAATTCCCCTCCGCCAGCCCTTCGATGAGGCCAGGTATTTCGCCAGCACCCTAGCTCTCACCAAATCTGCCGCCCAAGCCTGCCGAAAGGAGCCCGACTCCTCATCTGCGCCAAGCGGTCGAAAGCGGAAGCCCAACCCCCCCCCCCCCCCCCCTCTTCTAGCTCCCTCCAAGAAGAAAATAAGTTTGGTGGACAAGGGAAAGTTCATCGTCGAGACCCCTCCTGCTGCTGGCACTGCGATTGTTGCTGGGTAGGTACCGAGATCCCCGTCGCAGGGGAAGCTGTCGAGGCCCCACTAGGCCAGTTCTGAAAGGGCATCGGAACTTCGACATCGGCAGGAAGTTTGTTGATGAAGTGGGCCATCCCCTACTCCGGTGGGACCCCGAAGCCAACCGGGTTTGAATCTCATCAGTCCTCCCCACCTGGGTGAAGCGGGATGAGGTCACCGGCGAGGCTTTTGTGATAGGCTTATGGCTCTACAGCCGGAAGGATGCACGCGCGTTCGACTTGGAGCTTACCGGGTCTCTCGCTTATGACACCGCCAGAGCCCACATGCAGGCGTTTATGCTCGCGCACAAGACTGTGCTCTGCGGCTTCACCCTCGAATGCATCCTTGTTGATGCGATCAAATCGATGGAATCCATTGTTGCCGAGATGGCTACCTTGAAGGCCGAACAGGAGGCTTCCTAGCAGCTACTCATCATTCTCCCGGCGACTGAGGTATGTGAACCTTCAAAGGCTTTTCGCCTTACATTAATCTCATGATAGTTCTAACCCCGAAATCTTCGCAGGATTCCACCCAGGCCCAGATTTTGAGGGAGAGGGTGGTCGGCCTCGAATGCGCGAATAAGCTGTTGAAGATTGAGCTCAAGCTTGCGCAAGGGGCCAAGGCACCGGCCCCACCCTCCCTGGACAAGAGGCTCAAAAGCTGTCACTTCTCAGAATATGAGATCGAAGTGATGATACAGGAGAACACGTAGAAGGCGATAGCGATGGTGATCGAGGTGCTGCGGGAATCGGGCTTCTTGAATGAAGGTGACGAGATCCTCATCGCGCGTGGGGTCCTTCCCTGGCTGTTCGAACCCATCCCCAAGCCTGTCGGGGAGGAAGAATCTTGAGGCGGAGATGGGGCATTGGACCTTGTCCAGAGCGACGGGTCCGGCGGCGAGTCCTCCAGCGAGGCTTCCAGCGAGAGTTCCAGCGGGACTTCCAGCAGCTCTGGCTGACGGCCTCTCGCCCAACTCCTCCTCTTACTTTGCAATTTTCCTTTTTTTTCTTTGAGTTTTTATGTAATGGGCGAGATGCCTAAGAACATGCAATGTTTTCGGATACTTGTACATAAAAGCTGGATTTCTTCTTTTCGCCGAAAGGCCCTTAATCCTTGTTCATCCGCATTTTTGTGTTATTATCGCTTGCAAGCGCTTCCACGACCATGTTTGGACCCGAGGCTGAAAGAAATCACCTAGAGGGGGGTGAATAGGTGACTTAATCTTTTTTTAAAACTTTTTAGGCAGATTGCAGATTATATCACAGATTTATAACTAATTCTACACAGCAGTCAATCAGCAAACACAGCAATCAATCAAGCACACAGTGAACACACAAATTTATAGTGGTTCCCCAAGGTTTGGGTACATCCACTTTCCCCCTTTGCCTATCTAGTAGTGTACTAGATTCGGCCAAACTCCTCCACTAACTCAGATCCTCAGATCTTACACTCAGAACCCCAAAATAGGTTCCTACAGCTCAGGCCCAAGGCCCTACAACTCAGTCTTCTCCAAAGACCTACACTCAGCCACAAGGCCTACACTCAGCCACAAGGCCTACACTCAGCCACAACAGGCCTACACTCAGAGAAATAGTTCTCCTACACTCAGGCACACAGGCCCTACCACTCAGCCTTTATAATTACAGGCTTACAACTCAGATCCCTAAGGATCCTACAAGAAATTTAAAATACAAAGTGTATATACCCACAACTCTGAATAGAGAGATGAGTTGATAGGTTCTTGATGAGTTCTTGAATGAACTCTGCTGAGATCAATCTCACTTGTCTTTCTTCAAAGCTTCTTGAATGTAGAACACAATAGGATTGATTCTCTGCAGCTGATCTTCAATCACTGCAACTTAAGATTCAGAACTAGGTCTGAACCCTTCTTCACAGCCTGGTTCCAACGGCTGTCTTCTTGGATGGAGCTCTCTCTCTCCAACTTCTTAGATCTTCACTTGATTATTCAATGAATATCTAGATCTTGTGTGTATCACTTGATGTGTTGATCATCATCTTTCTGTTGACAGTATAAGCCTATTTATAGGCCTTCTTCATGGTGAGCGGCTGATCCGATTTCTAACGGCTTTCTGACATCTCTGACAGGTGCAGTAGACTGGCTGGAATGGTAGCTGTCAAGACATCCAGTCACTTCTTGAAATATTTGTAACTGTCTGGAAGTGTCGAGACAGTCTGTCTATAAGTGTCGACACTTATAGACCAAGTGTCGACACAAGTAGACTAAGTGTCGACACTTGCCTTCAAGGTGTCGACACAACTCCTTGTGTTGTAGAATTTGCTTCTCGACACAGCTTCTTCATCATGTGTCGACACTAATATTCTGTGTCGACACAACTTCTTGTTCTTCAGCACTTAGTTGAATTCTTGTAAGTGTCGACACAACTCCTTTGTGTCGACACATCTTCATGTGTTGAACTTGTTCAGTGTCGACACATCTTCTTGGTGTCGACACATGCCTTCTGTGTTGATACTTGCTGAGTGTCGACACTGCTCCTTATGTCGACACATTCTTCTTCTATTGAGACTTTGGCTGAGTGTCGACACATCTACTTTGTGTCGACACTTGTACTTAGAATTTTTGTTGAACTTTGCTGAGTGTCGACACAGCATCCTAGTGTCGACACTTTCTTCATGTATTAAGTCTTCTGCTGAGTGTCGACACATTCTTTCTTGTGTCGACACTTTCTTCAAGTGTTGAGTCTTTTGCTGAGTGTCGACACTTTCTTTATTATGTCGGCACTTATACTTAGACTCTGCTGACTTTTGCTGAGTGTCGACACAGCCTCCAAGTGTCGACAATTTCTGATGTAGACACAGTTCCTCTTGGTGTCGACACTGCTTCTGAGTGTCGACACTGCTTCTGAGTGTCGACACTGCTCCACTGGACTTTTCTTCATTGAGTGTCGACATAGCCTTCATGTGTCGACACTTTCTGTCTGGCGTCGACTCTGCATCCCTGGTGTCGACACAATTACTCCAAGTGTCGACACTGCTTGCCTGGGTGTCGACACAAGTCTTCTTAAGTGTCGACACTTTGCTCCTGGGTGTCGACACATGGACTTAGAAAACTTTCAGCTTTCCCTGCAAATACTTAACCTGCACAAGGCAACTCAAAATACATCAAATACATTTTGATGTATATCATTGAGTGGGGTGAGGCTTCTTCAAATCAGGTACATTTAAACCAATGTACCCAACAGAGGCTCTTAGGTGATGACCACGGCTCATTCATTGTGTAGATTAACTAAGTTGATTTCGCCGATAAGGGTAAACAAGTAGACTTGTCGGGAAGCGTTTGCCGAGAGGATATATGCCGAGAGGCTATATGCCGAGAGGCCATATGCCGAGAGGCCATGTGCTGAGAGGCCATGTGTCGAGAGGTCATGTGCCGAGAGGCCATGAGTTCTCCCATCTTAACTTTGACTGGTGCTGGCCATCTGCAACCCTCACTAGTGAGGCTCTTTGTAATGTTCGTCCAAGGTCCAGCTGCCGCGTCAGCTAGGTGAGAGTCTGATGGCGGGAGTGGACCTTGAATTAGTTATTCTTCCTTTTTGATTCGTTACCGAGCAAGCCTTTAGCCCGGTCAGCTTGATGGGAGCCCGGTTAGTGGGCCTACTTGGTGCCACTAGAAACCACAAATTATATCCATTTCCCCCCAAGCGAGCCTACGACCATGCAAGTTAGTGAGAGCCTGATAGCGGGTCTACTCGGGGTCGAGTGCTCCTTCCAGCCCTGCTAGCTAATGGGATCCTGAGCAGCGGGATCCTCTCGGGGTATTCCCTTACCCCCCCCCCAAGCGAGCCTTCGGCCCTGCCAGCTAGTGAGAGCCTGGCAGCGGGTCTACTCTGGGCCGAGTGCGCCTTCCAGCCCTGCCAGCTAATGGGAGCCTGCGCAGCGGGATCCTCTCGAGGTCTTGCAATCTACCAACCTCTTTCCCTTTCAACCCAAGCGAGCCTACGACCCTGCCAGCTAGTGAGAGTGTGGCAGCGGCTCTACTAGGGGTCGAGGCGCCTTCCATCCCTAATAGCTAATGGGAGCTTGAGCTGCGGGATCCTCTCGGGGTATTCCCTTACCCCCCAAGCAAGCCTACGACCCTGCCAGCTAGTGATAGCCTAGCAGTGGGTCTACTTGGGGATGAGTGCACCTTCCAGGCCTACCAGCTAATGGGAGCCTGAGAAGCGGGATCCTCTCGAGATATTCCCTTACCCACCAAGCAAGCCTTTAGTCCTGCCAGCTAGTGAGAGCTTGGCAGCGAGTCTACTCGGGGCCGAGTGCGCCTTCCAGCCCTGCCAGCTAATGGGAGCCTGCGCAGCAGGATCCCCTTGGGGTCTTGCAAACTACCAACCTCTTTCCCTATCCCCCCCAAGCGAGCCTATGGCCCTGCCAGCTAGTGAGAGCCTGGCAGCGGGTCTCTCGGGGCCGAGTGCGCCTTCTAGCCCAGCCATCTAATGGGAGCTTAAGTAGCCGGATCCTCTTAGGGTATTCCCTTACCCCCAAGCGAGCCTACGACCCTACTACCTAGTGAGAGCCTGGCAACAGGTTTACTCAGGGCCGAGTGTACCTTACAGCCCTGCCAGCTAATGGGAGCCTGAGCAGCGGGATCGTCTCGGGGTATTCCCTTACCCCCAAGCGAGCCTACAACCCTACCAGTTGGTGAGAGTCTGACAGCGGGTCTACTCGGGGCGAGTGCGCTTTCCAGCCCTGCCAGCTAATGGGAGCTTGAGCAGCGGGATCCTCTCGGGGTATTAAAACCAGAAATACTCCATGGGTGCAAAGAAGCAATTCTTAACAAAACATATTACAGTGGTATAAATTACACAAATTTACCCCTCTTATGGGTAGAAGCGTTTCAGATCATCGCTGCTCCAAAATGACTCATGGATACCCCTTCCACATTCTGGAGGTGGTATCCTCCTGACCCCAAGGCCTTTTTTACAATGTAGGGTCCTTCCCATTTGGGGTTGAGCTTACCAACGACTGCCGACCTTCCGGCGGCGTCGACTTTCTTCAAGAATAGATCCCCCTCCTTGAACTGCTTTATCCTGACATGCTTGTCGAAGTACTTGGCCATCATTCATTTACTTGTTTCCTACCTGACGGCAGCCATGTCGTGTAGCTCCTCAATCATATCCAGTGAGAGTTGCAGCTCCCCCTCATTTTCATCCCTCTATTCCTCATCTCCTTTGCTGGTAGCCGCAAATCGTGGGGATAGAACCTCAAACTCTACAGGCAGGACCATGCGAGAGCTTGAAAGGAGTCTCACCAGTGGCCGTGTTTAGGGTTGTCAGCAAAGCTCAGAACACCGAGGGGATCTGCTCCACCCAGCTCCCCCTTAAGTTATCCACCTTCTTTTTGAGCAAGTTCACAATGATCTTGTTCACCGCCTCCACCTGGTCGTTGCTCCTAGGGTGGTGGGCGGAGGAAAACCTGAGGTCGATCCCCAGCTGGGTACAGAAGCTAATGAATTCCTCGCTGGAAAACTACGGCCCATTGTCTGTGACGATGGCCTGAGGCAATCCATGCCTACAGATGATCTCTCCCCAAACAAAGTTCCTGATGACTTGGGAGGTTACCTTGGCCAACGCCTTGACCACTAGCGACTTTGAAAAGTAGTCGATCATGACCAAAAGGAACCTTCTCTGCCCGCTCGCCAGTGGAAATGGTCCGACCAAGTCCATTCCCCAAATGGCGAAAGACCATGGCATCGTGATGCTTAGGAGCCTTTGAGCGGGCAAGAGTTGGAGGGGGCATATAGTTGACACTTTTGGCACCTTCTCGCGAATTGCACTGTATCCTTCCTCTAGGAGGGCCATAAGTACCCCTACCTAACCACCCTTGCTTCCAAGTCCTACCCCCCGAATGACTACCACATTCACTGGAGTGCACTTCCTCCAGAATCCTTGGGATCTCTTCCTCTGCCACACATCGTGCCACGAGGCCTGACAACATATTCCGATGTAACCTTCCTTCATGCATGAGGTAGTGTGTCGTTTTGTGCCGAAATCCTTTTGCTTCCTTGGTCCCTTCAGGAAGGCTGCCTGTAGTGAAGAAGGTTATGAAGGGATCCACCCACGAGGGTCGTCGATCCACTTCCATCAACTCCCCCTCCTCGATCGCTGGATGAAACAGCTCGGTCAAGGTTCCCCCGCCCTGGGATCCAAACTTGGTCAATCGGTCTACCGCTTCATTCTCCTCCCTGGGGACATATATGCTTGATTGAGAACGCTCGGAACCCGCCAATAATCACTCTCACCTTAGATAAGTACTTCAGGAGGGTGGGCTCCCGAGCTTCATATTCACCCATGATTTGCGACGCCGCCACCAGTGAATCTGTAAGCACTTCTACGTCATGAATCCGGAGCTCCTTAGCCAACCACAATCCGGATATGACGGCCTCATATTCAGCTTGGTTGTTTGTGACCGGGAAGCGCAACACCACTGCTTGCTCTATGGTGACCCCTTGCAGGCATGCCAATACTACCCCTCCCCCTAGGGAGTGCTTCCACGAGGCTCCATCAACGAACATCTTCCACGCTTCCCTTGGCAGTGCTTCCTCTCCCCCGAACTCTATGATTTAGTCAGACAAGAAATCAGCCACTGCCCGCGCCTTGATGGAGAGCCTTGGTACGAAAGAGATGTCAAACTCACTGAGCTCGATGAACCACTTGGCCAACTGCCCCGAGTACTCCACCCCCTCAAAACTCTTGCGCAATGGATGGTCCGTCACCATACAACTTGATTGAATGAGCTTGGAACTATGGCCTGAGCTTCCTAGCTGAGATGATTAGAGAGAAAGCCAACTTCTCTAGGTTGGGGTAATGGAGCTCCACCTTTTTCAAGATCCTACTGACGTGGTAGATGGGTAGTTGTTTCTTCCCTTCTTACCTTACCAGTACAGAACTTACAGCCTCCTCCCCTACCCCCATATACAAGGCTAGGCCCTCTCCCTCCTTCGGGCTCTGAAGGAGCGGCGCTTGGGATAGTTGAGCCTTCAATGCCCGGAAATCCTCCGCACATTCCTCCGTCCACTCAAACTTTTGGCTCCCTCAAAGCGTTTTGAAGAAGGGTGAACAATTCTCCCCGGCACGACAGAGAAACCGACTCAACCCGACGAACTTTCCTGTCAGACGTTGAACCTCTTTGGTGTTGTGAGGTGATTCCAACCCCATGATGGACTTCACTTTATCTGGGTTGGGCTCTACCCCTGCTGGGGTCTGAAGGTGTCCAAGGAACTTGCCTCGGCTTGCCCCAAAGACACACTTCTGCGGATTCAACCTCATCTTGAACTTCTGCAAGGTAGTGAATGTCTCCTCCAGGTCAAGTAGGTGTGAACCCACATCCCCACTCTTCACCATGAGATCATCAACATAGACCTACAAGTTCATACCCTCTGATTTTTGAACACCTGATCCATCATTCGCCTGTAGGTAGCCCCTGCATTCTTTAGCCCGAAGGGCATCATTTTATAGGTTAAACATCCCTCCCTTATGATGAAGGAGACATATTTTGACGACTGTGGGATGCATTCGGATCTAGTAATAACCTGAAAAAACATCCAAAAAAACTTATAATAGAAAAACTGACGGCTGAATCAACCAGCGCATCGATCTGAGGCAGGGAGTAGCAATCATTATGACATGATTTATTTAATAAAGAAAAGTCTACACACATACGTCACCTCCCATCCCCCTTTTTTACCATTACCACATTGGAGAGCCAGCTTAGATACTAGATCTCCGAGATGAAACCTGCGTCGAGAAGCTTCTTGACCTCCTCGCAGATGGGCTCCTCCAGCTTGGTAGCGATGGTCCTCATCTTTTGGCGGATGGGATGCATCTTGGGGTCCAGGTTCAGACAGTGGCACGCCACATCCGCGTCAATGCCCGACATGTCTGTCGCGCTCCAAGAAAAGACGTCGACATTCTTTTGGATGCACTCCCTCATCCTTGTCTGGTCTTCAAGGCCCAGGCCGTCGCTGACCCTCACCTTTTCCGCCTTTCCCGCCTTGGTAAAGACCTCCATCTCCACTACTTCCTCTGTCGGCTCCAGCCAGCTCTCTCCTCCTCCTCTCCCAACTCTTCTTCTCCTCCTGTCTTCTCAACCTCCATTGCCTCCAATGGGCTCTCCCCTGGTAATTCCACTTCTCCAACCCTCAAGGCCTCACCCCCAGCTTCTCCCTCTGCCCCTTTTCTCCCCCACAGTCTTCTCTCCAACCTTACCTAGGCTGACCTCTCCTTCCCTTGCTATCTTCTCGCCAGCCTCTCCTAGGCTCACCACTTTCTACTCTGCAGCTTCTCCCTGCATTGCCATGTCCTTCTCCAGCTCCTCAGCCACTGCCATCCAGGTAATGGTGTTGACGGCAGTCACATAGCACTGCCTCGTAACCTTTGAATCCCCCTTGATCCGGACTTGCACTCCTCCACTACTGAACTTAAAACACTGATTAAACGAGGAGGGGACGCAATGAAAGGAGTTGATGAGAGGGCGCTCAAAGATCGCATTGTAGCTACTCGGAGCATCAATGATGACGAACCGACAGTTACTCGACACCCCCCAACGTCACATATAGCCCCACCCCTCCTTCAACTTCCTTCCGCTCCCCCGAGAACCCAAACAACGGTTCGTCCGAGGCTAGAATCCTCTGAGCCTCCACATTCATCTCATCAAAAGCTTTTTTGAAGATCACGTTCATGGAGTTCCTGTTGTCTACCAGAATCCTGGAGACCGTGAAATTCTCTACTACCGTTTGGATCACCAAGGCGTCACAGAACGGGTCTTCATAGTTGGGCATGTACTTTGCTGAAAAAGTGACTTTTTATTCCTGGGGGAGGGGGCCTGGGAGGTTGAGATGGCACTCTTTTGGTACATGGTTTGGAAGCTCCGCTTGTGGGTGGCTTCGATCCCACCCACCCCCCATGGATCACCCTAATCCCTCCTCGAGCTCCCACATCCACCCGGTCCTCACATCTATCCTCTCCTCCTCCTGGCTGAACTTCTTCAATCCTCACGGGCGGTTGCTGCTGAGCTTGCCCCTGGCCCCTGTAAATGTTTACTTTAGGATTGAAAGTGACCTAGAGGGGGGTGAATATATCCAATTTAAATATTGTACAACCCCGTATTTGCGAAGAGTGAGTCCCTAGAAAGGGGTGACCTCACACCTACTACACCCGGAGGAACGTCACGGACTAAAGATCAAGAAGCTAGAAACAGACCCTCGGACTAGCGCGGAGGTCCCACCTCACACCAGGAAGACCTTTGAGGTCTCCCCCTCCCTAGCCAATGCTTGAGCTAGGGTGCCTTGAAGGAAGAAAAGAGAATGAAGAAGTGATCAAGTCATCCTCCCCAAGGCACTCATAAGGGCCTATTTATAGTTTTCCAATTCTCATGGGCCAAAATGCCTGAAATGCCCTTACGCCAAATATGCCTCGGGCCAATAGAAAACAGCCACACCGGGGGGTAAAGGGGTAAAAACCACCCCACCCCTCATCCACCTAGGGGCCAAGCACAGGGGCGACAAGGGAAGGGGCGAGACCCCCGGCCTTGGCCGGTCTCGCCCCACCAGGCCGCGGGCAGGGGCGAGACCCCCGGCCTTGGCCGGTCTCGCCCCACCAAGCTGCTGGCAGGGACGAGACCCCCGGCCTTGGCCGGTCTTACCCCGTCAGGCCGCGAGCAGGGGCTAGACCCCCGGCCTTGGCCGGTCTCGCCCCACCAAGCCGCGGGCAGGGACGAGAGCCCCGGCCTTGGCCGGTCTCGCCCTGCCAGGCTGCGAGCAGGGGCGAGACCCCCGGCCTTGGCCGGTCTCGCCCCACCAAGCCGCGGGCAGGGGCGAGACCCCGGCCTTTGCCGATCTCGCCCCACCAGGCCGCGGGCAGGGACGAGACCCCCGGCCTTGGCCGGTCTCGCCCCACCAAGCCGCGGGCAGGGGCGAGACCCCCGACCCTGGCCGGTCTCGCCCCGCCAGGCCGCGGGCAGGGGCGAGACCCCCGGCCTTGGCCGGTCTCACCCCACCAAGCCGCGGGCAGGGGAGAGACCCCCGGCCTTGGCCAGTCTCGCCCCGCCAGGCCGCGGGCAGGGGAGAGACCCCCGGCCTTGGTCGGTCTCACCCCACCAAGCCGCGGGCAGGGGCGAGACCCCCGGCCTTGGCCGGTCTCGCCCCGCCAGGCTGCGGGAATGGGGGTAGGGACGAGACCCCGGCCCCCCAAAAAAGGTCCACTGGGGGAGGCCGATTTTTCCTCCCCCTACTAGTATATTTCCTAGGCCAAGCCAAAGTTGGCCACTAAGAGTGCAAAATCTCCAAAAAGCTTAAAAATGCGTCTGCCTTGTTTGGGGCCCCTCTTGGTATGACCTTGGTAAGAATATCAATGATTTGCTCAGCAGACGGAACATGTCGTACGTCCAATTTCTTTAGTTGAACCTTTTCCCAAATAAAGTGACAATCAATATCGATATGCTTGGTTCGTTCATAAAATATAAGATTCTTTACAATATGGATAGCAACTTGACTATCACAAAACAAAGCGGCTTGAGAGGAGAGTCTAGCACCCTCTCAAGCCGCTTTGTTTTGTGATAGTCAAGTTGCTATCCATATTGTAAAGAATCTTATATTTTATGAACGAACCAAGCATATCGATATTGATTGTCCCTACTCTAGCTATGAACCTAGTATATGTCTCCGAGATTACTGACATAAAGATCTTTGTTTCTTTCAATGCTTCCACTTGTCTGATACAAGATCTTCATATGGGGAGGGGGGTTGGTAAGGCCACCAGAGAAATGACATGTACTTCATTGATCGTCTTCATCTTCTGTTGTCGTCTATCGCTTCCACAATGACTACTTTCTCTAATTTTTTGCCCACTGCCATAAGTGATCTCTGGCATCAACGTCTTGCCGACATCTTGCCGCGACAACTTATATTTTTCATTTCATATGAAGCTCTTGGGACCACCCCTACTAAAATGCTTAATCAATGTATCAGTTGTATTAGAGCTCGTCATATTGTCATACCTTTTTTCATACAACATTTATGTAGCTTCTGCTCCTTTTGAAGTGTTCACATTTAAAATGGTGAAAATAAATTTCAGGTTAGTTTTATTGATGATTATTCTCATTTTACCTGGCTCTATTTATTAAATGTTAAATTTAATGTATTTTTTAAGTATGTTGAGTTTACTTTTATGGTAGCGGCTCAGTTTTGTCGCAAAATCAAAACTCTTCATTCTGATTTTGAGAATGAATAGACATCGCACGCGTTTAAGCAATTCCTTTTATCTCGGTACTGATGTCCTCATATTCATGAACAAAATAGGATAACTGAACGACAATATCATCATTTCATGAAGGTTGTATGTTTTCGTCTCCTAACCTCATCTGTTCCTGCACAGTTTTAGGCTGAAGTTGTTTTCACAAGTGTTTTCTTGAAAAATAAAATTTCAACTCCCAACCTTCAAAACATATCCCCTTATCAACGTCTTCACAATAAAATCTTCTCATACTTTTTCTTGAAAGTGTTTGGGTATACATGTTTTGTTCAACTTCCAATAATAAAACGCAACAAGTTATCACCTCATTCTGTAACATGTGTCTTCCTCAGATACAACTCGAGATACACATGATATTGATGCTACGATCTTGTCGCCAGACGTATGCACATCTCATGTAATGACATTTTTCTTGAGAATATCCTCTACTACGCTCTACCTAACACATATGTACCTCTACCATCATCTACTCCCGAGGACCTAATATTTCTTGAAATCTTACTTCTATTTGCTCCTCCTCGAGCACCTGCTCCGGTCTCTCCCAATATACATGATTGCACTGAGGGTACCCTTAGTTACTCTGATTCATCTACCACATCTATTCAACAATGAGACGTTATTGAACCACCTCAATCTCTTCTTCCTCTCCGTCACTCCACCTGATCTCATAACCCAGTCTTTTCTCTTCTCTCACTGCAACTCTTCAAGCATTTCTCTTCACTATTTCCAGTCATCAGAAGCCCCAGACATACCAAGAAGTTGTATGTATACTTGTTTGGCAACGAGCAATGAAAGAAGAATTACAAGCTTTGAAAAATTCCAAAACTTGGAATCTTGTGCCACTACCTAAGCGTATTCATCTCATCAGTTGTAAATGGCTCTACAAAATACAAATATTAGTCAGTGGTACCATTGACAAATACAAGGATCGCTTAATTGCTTGAGATTTTCAACAACAACATGATGTCAACTATGATGAGATTTTTGCTCCGGTCGCCAAAATGACCATTATATGCAACATTCTTATCATAGCTTCCATCCACTCCTAGGACATTTCTCAACTGAATGTCAAAAATATTTTTCTCCGTAGTGATCTTTCTGAAGATGTTTATATGACACCGCCACTCGGGGTCCCACACTCAGTCGGGCAAGTATGTCACCTCTGCAAGGCTCTTTATAAACTCAAACAAGCCCCTCGAGCATAGTTCTCCATGTTCACTACAGTCATCCCTGGCGGATGGATTTACAGTCCCTCGAATCTTGTATTATTCACACACACCTCAGGCACCCTCATGTTGTTATATGTTGATGATATGATCATCACAAATGACAAATCAAGACATATCCAACAAGTCAAGCATCATCTCCAACATTAATTTGAATTGAAAGATCGTAGAATTCTTCAGTACTTTCTCGATTTTGAAATAGATTGATCCCCTAGAGTATATATCTTATCCCAACAAAAGTTCATTCACGAGATCCTTGATAGAACAGCGTTGACTGACAAACGAACTGTTGTCACTTCTCATGAATTAAACCTCAAACTTCATTCTCAAGAAGGATAAATTCAATCGGATTCCTCCAGATACCAATAATTTGGTGGAATACTAGTTTATCTCACAATTAGTCACCTGGATTCTCACATATCGTTTGCATCATTAGTTAGTTTCAAAACCTCAGAGCACTCACTATGCAGCTCTTCTCCGCTTCATGGGCTATCTTTGTGGCACAATTAATAGATCTTTATTTTTCTCATCAAATTCATCTCTAATTCTTTGTACATACTGATGTTGATTGGGTTGCCGATGTGGTTAACCGCAAATCCGCTACTTGATACCTCATCTTTCTTTGAGAATCTCTACTCTCTTGAAAATATAAGAAACAAGATGTGATATCTCGTTTCAGTGCTAAAGCTTAGTGTCATTCCATGACTAACACTATTGCTGAAGTGACTTGACTACAATGACTTTTGCAGGATCTTCATATTATAGTCTCACTGTCTCAGATGACACACCGCTCTTCTGTGACGACATCAGTGCCATAAAGATCTCTACCAATCTTGTCTTTCATGAACACACCAAGCATATTAAGATTAATTGTCATTATGTCCGTCAACAATTCCCGAGCAAGATCATCTAGCTTCCTCAAGTCTCTTCATCTTTTCAGACTGCGGACTTCTTTACCAAGTCTAATATACTTCAGATATTTGAGTTCCTGATTCGACAACTCTCTCTGATTGATGATCCAAAAGCATTCTGTGGAATATAGCAACTTATCTTTTCCAATCTCATACTTCACCACTATGAGTTTGAGGAGGGTTTTGAATATAATACTCATGTGTAAACAAAACTAAGCATGTAAAGCCTATTATGTAAAATCCATTATCTTTTCTTTAGTCCTACATCTCCAATTGTATATTGATGTTCCTTTCTTTACCTATTTATACCCCTTCAATGAATATAAAAGTTAATCTTTACGGTCTCTATCAAAATAACATGTCCATGTTATTTCTGGTCTGTTCATTTTTGTTTTTCCCTATAACATTCTTTTCATTTGCCTCTGTAGGAATTATGTTGCTATACCGTTAATAGGTGAAATTATCATGGATTTTGTGTTTTAACTGCTGATCGAAGTATCGAGAATCGGAAAAGTGTGCCAACGAGTTCAAGATTTGGGTTCGGAGAGCATCAAAGAGGGCACTAAAGAACAAAGTTAGTGTTGCAGGGGTGTTGGAGTGGAGTGACGAAGGCGGAGGAATGGTTTCTTATGACGTTCTGTTTCACGGCCAATTCAATTTCTCGGCGTTTCACCTAAAAGAGGTGGTATATATTTGTGTGATAGATGATCTGGTGTTTTTATGATCCATGCAAGAAGAAATTTGGGGCGGTTCCTTATGATGGAGATAAGATTTATGCTATAACTGTTGATCCACAGACAAGTCTTAAAATCCAATAACGGCATATCCACAAACACAAATGGTTCAATACATCATCCTGGCAATTATTTTATCTAAAGTGAGAGAAAGCATGAAATTTTGAGGCTGGACATAAAGAGGCTGATTGGCATGGCATTTTTGCATTGATGAGTTTGGAAGAAAAAAACATCACTATTATACAATGTGTTTGACATAACAACTTTATGAACGTCACCAGAAAAAAAAACTAGTTTTGAGCATAAAAGTAGATGGAGTTTCTCATGTGAGGTCGGGTGTTCACGAACGACAACTCATAATTTGCCTAAAGTGGGAGAAAGCATGAAATTTTGAGGCAGGACATAAAGGGGCTGATTGGCACAACATTTTTGCTCCCATGAGTTTGGGGAAAAAAACGTCACCGCCATACAATGTGTTTAACATAACAACGTTATGACCGCCACCAAGAAAAAAAACTAATTTTGAATATAAAAGTGGATGGAATTTCTCATGTAAGGTCAGACGTTCCCGAACGATAGTTCATAATCACCGTGTTCATGACCACCACCACCATGCCAAACGAACCCAAATTCTTGTAATATTAGCAGTCTCATTTTCATTTGCATGCATGCTCTCAAAGGCTAGGAAGCACCGGTACGGGTACGGGTACCGGGTACGATACGTATCCGGTACGGCGGTACGGCAAATTTTAAAAAACAAGGATACGGGTACGGTAGGATACGTTGTATTAAATATAATAATTATATATTTATATATCACAAATGCAATTATATAACATGAACATTTAAAATTTAACATGAAGTTCTTGAACATAAACATAAACATTTGCCAAAACATCTATGAAATCAACCTCACAAAAATTACATTTCCACTTTCTATTTCCCCCACCAACTTCTCTACTATGTATAAGAGACACATAAGCCCAGAGTGGGGCATTATCATCCTTGTTTGCGTCATCAGAAATAAATCTACTCGTTACTGATGTAGACGTTGAACCAGTGACACTATTGAGAGTGTGTGATTGGGACATAACTGTCATAATAAAAAGTGTAGTTATTAGAGCATTCCTCCCCTTTCCATAACATCTGGGAACTCTGGACTGAATCAGTCCAGAATCTGGACTGAATCAGTCCAGGAATTCTGGACGGATTCAGTCCAGGATTCTGGACTGAATCAGTCCAGATTAATCTGGACTGATTCAGTCCAGGAACTCTGGACTGATCAGTCCAGGAACTCTGGACTGATCAGTCCAGGAACTCTGGACTGAATCAGTCCAGATTTCTGGACTGATTCAGTCCAGAAATCTGGACTGATCAGTCCAGAAATCTGGACTGATTCAGTCCAGGATCCTGGACTGGAATGTCCAGGATTCTGGACTGAATCCTGGACATTCCAGTCCAAGATTCAGTCCTGGACATTTCAGTCCAGGATGATGATTTAGGGCCTTAGGGGTTAATGATGTACAGCAGAAGAAGAAGAAGAAGAAGAAGAAGAAGCTACCTGCGACGGGAGACGGGAGCAGCAGTGCGACGGCGCAGCAGTGCGACGGCGACGGAGCAGCAGTGCGACGGAGCAGCAGTGCGACGGCGACGGAGCAGCAGTGCGACGGATCAGCAGGCGCGACGGGAGACGGGAGCTGGAGCAGCAGTGCGACGGATCAGCAGGCGCGACGGGATAATAAAAGCCCTAAAACAGCGAATCGCGCCTAAAACAGCGAATCGCGCCGTTCGGTACGCGTATCCGTACCGGAAACGTACCCGGTACGGGTACGGCTCTATTTTTGGCGTATCCGTGCTTCGTAGCTCAAAGGTAATTGTTTTTTCAAAAAAATAAAGATCATCAAATTTAGGACACAAGCATGTCATTACCCTTCTCCAAATCAGATATAATTATATCTTCCCTACAACAAAATGCTTTCAAAAAACTTTTTCTAGCTCAATCTCAAATGTGTAGGTTAGGATGGAGGTGATCAAGGAGAAGAGCCAATAAGGAGTATGGGTGAGGAACGAAAACCGAAAACCGACTAAACCGACCAAACCGACCGAACCGCACCGACTTTGAAACCGAGCCGCCCGGTCCGGTGTCGGTTCGGTTTGGAGCTTTTGAAAACCGAAGGCTTATCGGTTCGGGTCGGTTTTCAAGTTGTGAAAACCGACTAAACCGAACTGAACCGAGCACTTCACCACTATTTTGGGGTGTATTTGATCGAGCAACTTACAGATTATCTTTGGGTCTACAATCAAGTTCACTTTTCCCATCTCCGTGCTTGGTGAGATTTTTCTGACCCTTCTCCTTAGGTTTAGAGATTTTTTCAGATCCTAAGTAATTCTGTTGAAAAAAAGTTTTATTAACAGTTTCATTATTTGGGATGTTATGTATATTAAATTGATTTAATAACGACAATGATTATCAATCGTGATACTCCAATTGCTCTGATTGCTTATTATTGGATTTATTAATATTAAATTTTTCCAAGTTATTATAGAGAATTGTGAGATGTCATAAAAAAAGTTTGCCTCAATATACCCAAACTCTGCATGTCTAAAAATGCACGAATATAATAATTGTTTGTGTGTGTGATGTGAATTTAATAAACATTCTCTCTGACTAATACTCAAAAAAAATGTATGTTATTTATTTAATATAAACCTTTAGTTGATAAAGATTATGAAATTATTAAAGAGAAGATGACCAATCAAACAAATAACACTTGATTATGTTTGTTCGTAGAAAACCGACACCGAACCGCAAAAAACCGACTAAAAACCGAACCGACTTTGAACTGAACCAACTGGGTTCGGTTCGGGTCGGTTTGGACAAACCAAAAACCGAGGCATGTTGATTTGGTTTTGGTTTGGGTCCAAACCGCCCCAAACCGAACCGCTCGCACCCCTAATAAGGAGGATGTACATGTTGAAATTCAAGGTATCCATAGGCAATCAATCAGCTGAAATGGGTATTGGGTGTACTGATTTGAATATCTGAACGAAGAAATTGTCATGGATGTTGTTTGGATTATTTTACACACACACACACACATATATATATAAGGGCAGCTCGGTGCACAAAGCATCCATGCGCAACGAGGGTCTGGGGAAGGGTCCCACACTCCCAGCACAAGGGTGAAATGTAGGCAAACCTTACCCTGCATTTTTGCAAGAGGATGCTTCCAGGACTCGAACCCGTGACCTCAAGGTCACACAACGATACCTTAACCGGTGCGCCAAGGCTCCCCTTCCATTAAAATTATATATATATATATACATTTTTTAAAAAAATAGATAGAATGACACATAACATAAACAAATTCATGTTTAACAGGCACAAAAACAGTCAATTTAAAACATTCAATAAACATTCACAAAATGGTCAAAAGAAATAAAATTTAAGCCCATGTGATGCCAAGAATGATAAATCACTTGCTGACAATCAATCATAAATACTAACAGAATAGAATAAGATTAAAATAATAGAAAATTAAAATTTTTTTCAATAGACATGCATATGCGTCGGAAGATAAATTGGCCGTGAATCAAGTGTGAAACCATTTTCTATTTAATTGTTAATTATTTTATAGCCTAGGGTTCGAAATTAAAGAAAAAGAGTAAATTGATGATAACCTCCTTATATTTTTTGCTTCATTGTCATTAACTCCCTTAATCTTTAAAAATAATTGAATAACCCACTTATCTTTGTTTGTTGAAACCTACAAGGGGTTATGCGCTTATTTCTAAAAATTAGGGGATATCAATAATTTGATTTAACACTATTTAAACATAATTAATCATATGACCATTAAAAATTGATTAAATTAGAAGAGTATAAGTGGATTTTTATGAATATATTTAGCAATTTTGTTAAAAGAATTCTGTTTTATATCATTTTATACAGTCAAATTATGTCAACATTTAGCAACTTTGCCAAAAAACAATAAACTATAAACATGTATTCAATTAATGGCATAAAATGATCATGCATGATTGAAATTTATCATTGTTACATTTTTTTCAAGTTTATCATGATGGGGATCAAGAACTTGAGCCAGCATTCAAAGCTTACATGTAATGTCCTAAGAAGAAATCAGGTGTACATGTAGACTCAATGTACTTTTCAAATGCATAAAACCCTGCTTAAACTCTTCTTATTTACTCAATTTCTAATGATATGTTGATTATGTTTTTTATATCAATCATACATGCATGCACTCAAATCCTCTGCGATGCACATTTTATACGTCGACGTAATTTTATACTTATTGATTAATTCTCTAAGGGTAGGTAAGTGAGAAGTCAGTTCAACATTTTATTTCATCCCCAAAAATCTATTTTCATATACTTACAGATGTTAAAATGGTGTTAAGTCAAATTATTGATACCCCCCCCCCCCCACACACACACACACAATTTTTAGAAATTGATACATAACATTTCATAAATTTCAACAAGTAAAGAAAAGCATACAAAGGCTATTAACAATGACAAAAAAAGTATATGAGGGTTGTTAACAATTTACTTTAAAAAATGGAAATGAAAATTTGATGCTAGTTAGAAGAAGGCATTGAAAACCTGCATCTCCATGAGCATAAGTGCAGTGATCGCCGTACGGGCAATCGCCGGAAGTTGACCACTTGTGGCAAAGCCTCGTCTTCCAACACGAAAATTTCGAATTGGAAACGAAGTTATTATCCTGAAGCGAACCTGGTTCTACATGAGCAAAGCTGCACCTGACTCCATAATGGCATATCTCGCCATTATAGTATTTCCTGCAAATTTTGTAGTTCTGCTGCTTTTGCTCCTCGCCCTGGCCTAATCTTTCTGAAACAAAGACAATGAGTATTTGAGTGAATCAAACTCCCAATTCATGCAAAAACAGAAGCAGCGATTACAGGTACCACTAAATGTTCTTTGAATATGTGCACTCCTTGCACGGAGTTCATCAATGCTGTGGGCGAAGTTGCAGTTGCTGCCTTTGGGGCACAAACCAGACATGAATCTCGTGCATAAGCGGGTCTTGAAATACGCCGATTGTGATCTGTTGGGAAGATTGTTCGTTGGATTGGAAGCTGAATTAGGGAAGAATGTTGGCATTGGGGGTTGATTCAAGGCGATTTCTGCAGAGATTTTCTGCTGGCGTGTAGCCGAAGAATCGAATGGGAGCGTTAAATCAAAGGGATTAGCCATGGTGAAATGTGAAAAGAAACACTTCAAAACACCGACGAAACGCCAGTAGTAGACGCAACGGTGAATTTGGGGGAGAAATCAAGCGCGAATATCAAAGGAAGAGTGGAATCCATACTGAAAAATCAACAATGCATCATACCAAAAAGCCCCGAATCGAATAAATATATGTATACATGAGAAGCAGTAGAAATCAAACGGCGGTGGAGAAGAGTGAAGAGTCGGGATTTTTTGTGCAAGAACAGAAACCCTAGAATCGGCGGGGGCGGACACTTACCACAACAGGGAAATTTAGGGTTCATCAACGCAGCAAATAAGCGAGGATTTTAATCCGTTGTTGCCTAAAAAACAGCCATCTCTGCGCGCGCGATTTCAACTTCTGGAAAGCTATACGGAATCCGAACGGGCGGTAATACGGCCATCGATGTAGAGTGGGGACCACAGGGATCAGGGATCGCCGATCACAACAGTTTCATGTTCTCTTGTGGAAAATAATTTGTTACTATTAAATATGTTAAACAATTTGGGGGTTTTTGGCGCTTTGCAACTTTAAGGGAGCACCATCCACTCCAAAAATGACACTGTGCATCATTTAATTACATATTTTTGGCACTTTGCATTTCTAAACTAAAATTTTATGGATATTTAGGTCTGATCAGCATTAAAATGCTCATTTTGACACTCTGCATTCCAAATTATTGGTATTGCCCGAACCTAAATATCATTGAATGAGCATTTTTTGTGCTTCTCGGATTGAAGTACTCTTAAAATTATGGTCTGAGATGCAAAGAGCAGAAATCGATACTTTAAGGATGTAAAGTGTCATATCAGTAATTTAGGAGTGCAAAGCGTCAATTTTAAAGATTTAAATTGCAAAATATGGGCTCAAAGTGTCAAAAGCCCAACAATTTGTAAAAGTAAAGATTTTTTTTAATTTGGTGATTACTTGATATAAATAACTAAAATATTTAAGATGGAGATAAATATTTAAGATGGACCGTCTTAGTCCGGGGGTGATCGAGCGTACCAACAGTAACAATAAGTAAAAAATTGAAAAAAAAATTTAACGTGGAAAACTCGTCAACTTGGTGAAAAATCGCATGACCGGATCTGTGCCAGCCAAACCTCTCATACTAGTTTGCTGATATACAGAACTTTCTTGTATAACTCGAGAGCGAGAGATCGTCTCTTGTTTCAATTATGGAGAGAGAATGACCAGCTCCGAACTCCACAGAGGTCAATTTTGGCTCCAACACTTTGGTGCGGTGAGCGTGGAGAGTGACCAGCATAGAAGATTTCGGGAGAGTGTCATGACTAGAGTTCAGGGAGGTAGTGATGATCTCGGCGAGCTCCCCAACCCATGACCCTTTGTGGGGAGGCAAGAGTTTATGGCCTCCATCCAGGGCATCATGGAGATGCTGCGAAACATTGCTCCTCAGGGTGGTAGCTCCACCCCGACCCCCCAGGAGCTAGCTCCCCCACTTCTCGGTGAGACAACTTCAAGGGGTCTCGACAAGACAGCTTCTAGGGATCTCGGCGAGGCAGCCCCAAGGTGGTTAGGCGAGAGTGCCCCAGGGAGGCAGGCACCCAGGCAACTCCTATTTCCACCACATCAAGTTTTGGCGGTCGGCCAAGGGAGAAAAAGGCAAAGGAGGAATCGCTCAGGGGGGAGGAACCAAGGCTCCAAGGAATAGTGAGTGAGTGGAGAGATCTCACCCTAACTCGCCCAAAGTTCCATATGTATTTTCCTTGTAATGAGTATCCCCTGCCAGGTTAGGTCAGGGTAGGTTGTATGTAATATCTTTTTTCTTTACCAAGTACTTTTTGCTCTGAGATGGTTCCGCTGACCAGGCTCCCACTAGCTGGCAGGGCAGGTTGATCTCTCGAAGGGTGGGGGTAGGTCTCACCTCGAGATGGATTCCGCTATCAGGCTCTCACCTAGCTGGCAGGGCAGGTTGATCACTTAGAGGGTGGGGTAGGTCTCACCTCGAGATGGATTCCGCTGTCAAGCTCTCACCTAGCTGGCAGGGCAGGTTGATCTCTCGGAGGGTGGGGCAAGTCTCACCTCGAGATGGATTCCGCTGAAAGGCTCTCACCTAGCTGGCATGGCAGGTTAATCTCTCGGAGGGTGGGGTAGGTCTCACCTCGAGATGGATTCCGCTGAAAGGCTCTCACCTAGCTGACAGGGCAGGTTGATCTCTCGGAGGGTGGGGTAGGTCTCACCTCGATATGGATTCCGCTGTCAGGCTCTCACCTAGCTGACAGGGCAGGTTGATCTCTCAGAGGGTGGGGTAGGTCTCACCTCGATATAGATTCCGCTGTCAGGCTCTCACCTAGCTGGCAGGGCAGGTTGATCTCTCGGAGGGTGGGGTAGGTCCCACCTCGAGATGGATTCCGCTGCCAGGCTCTCACCTAGCTGGCAGGGCAGGTTGATCTCTCGGAGGGTAGGGTAGGTCTCACCTTAAGATGGATTCCGCTGCCAGGTTCTCACCTAGCTGGCAGGGCAGGTTGATCTCTCAGAGGGTGGGTAGGTCTCACCTCGAGATGGATTCCACTGCCAGGCTCTCACCTAGCTGGCAGGGCAGGTTGATCTCTCGGAGGGTGGGTAGGTCTCACCTCGAGATGGATTCCACTGCTAGGCTCTCACCTAGCTGGCAGGGCAGTTTGATCTCTCGGATGGTGGGTAGGTCTCACCTCGACATGGATTCCGCTGCCAGGCTCTCACCTAGCTGGCAGGACAGGTTGATCTCTTAGAGGGTTGGGTAGGTCTCACCTCGAGATGGATTCCGTTGTCAGGCTCTCACCTAGCTGGCAGGGCAGGTTGATCTCTCGGAGGGTGGGTAGGTCTCACCTCGAGTTGGATTCCGCTGCCAGGCTCTCACCAAGCTGGCAGGGCAGGTTAATCTCTCGGAGGGTGGGTAGGTCTCACCTCGAGATGGATTCTGTTGTCAGGCTCTCACCTAGCTGGCAGGGCAGGTTGATCTCTCGGAGGGTGGGGTAGGTCTCACCTCGAGATGGATTCCGCTGTCAGGCTCTCACCTAGCTGGCAGGGCAGGTTGACCTCTCAGAGGGTGGGTAGGTCTCACCTCGAGATGGATTCCGCTGCCAGACTCTCACCTAGCTGGCAGGACAGGTTGATCTCTCGGAGGGTGGGTAGGTCTCACCTCGAGATGGATTCCGCTAACAGGCTCTCACCTAGCTGGCAGGGCAGGTTGATCTCTCGGAGGGTGGGATAGATCTCACCTCGAGATTGATTCCGCTGTCAGGCTCTCACTAGTTGACAGAGCTGGTTGATATCTCGTGGAAGTCAAGTCCTTTGCTCTGATGATGATTCTGTTGTCAGGCTCTCACTAGCTGACAGGGCTGGTTGATCTCTCATGGAAGCCAAGTCCCTTGCTCCGATGATGATTCCGCTGTCAGGCTCTCACTAGCTGACAGGGCTGGTTGATCTCTCGTGGAAGCCAAGTCCTTTGATCCGATGATGATTCCGCTGTCAGGCTTTCACTAGCTGACAGGGCTGGTTGATCTCTCGTGGAAGCCAAGTCCCTTGCTCCGATGATGATTCTGCTGTCAGGCTCTCACTAGCTGACAGGGCTAGTTGATCTCTCGCGGAAGCCAAGTCCTTTGCTCCGATGATAATTCCACTGTCAGGCTCTCACTAGTTGATAGGGCTGGTTGATCTCTCGTGGAAGCCAAGTCCCTTGCTTTGATGATGATTCTGTTGTCAGGCTCTCACTAGCTGACAGAGCTGGTTGATCTCTCATGGAAGCCAAGTCCTTTGCTCCGATGATGATTCTGTTGTCAGGCTCTCACTAGGTGACAGGGCTGGTTGATCTCTCGTGGAAGCCAAGTCCCTTGCTCCGATGATGATTCCGCTGTCAGGATTTCACTAGCTGACAGAGCTGGTTGATCTCTCGTGGAAGCCAAGTCCTTTGCTCCGACGATGATTCCGCTGTCAGGCTCTCACTAGCTGACAGGGCTGGTTGATCTCTCGTGGAAGCCAAGTCCCTTGCTCCGATGATGATTCCACTGTCAGGCTCTCACTAGCTGACAGGCCTAGTTGATCTCTCGTGGAAGCCAAGTCCTTTGCTCCGATGATGATTCCGATGTCAGGCTCTCACTAGCTGACAGGGCTGATTGATCTCTCGTGAAAGCCAAGTCTCTTGCTCCGATGATTATTTTAATGTCAGGCTCTCACTAGCTGACAGGGCTGGTTGATCTCTCGTGGAAGCCAAGTCCTTTGCTCCGATGATGATTTCGCTGTCAGGCTCTCACTAGCTGACAGGTCTGGTTGATCTCTCGTGGAAGCCAAGTCCGTTGCTCCGATGATGATTCCGCTATCAGGCTCTCACTAGCTGACATGGCTAGTTGATCTCTCGTGGAAGCCAAGTCCCTTGCTCCGATGATGATTCCGCTGTCAGGCTCTCACTACCTGACAGAGCTGGTTGATCTCTCGTGGAAGCCAAGTCCTTTGCTCTGATGATGATTTCTCTATCAGGCTCTCATTAGCTGACAGGGCTGGTTGATCTCTCGTGAAAGCCAAGTCCCTTGCTCCGATGATGATTCCGCTGTCAGGCTCTCACTAGCTGACAGAGCCGGTTGATCTCTCATGGAAGCCAAGTCCTTTGCTCTGATGATGATTCCGCTGTTAGGCTCTCACTAGCTGACAGCGCTGGTTGATCTCTCGTGGAAGCCAAGTCCCTTGCTCCGATGATGATTCCGCTGTCAGGCTCTCACTAGCTGACAGGGCTGGTTGATCTCTCGTGGAAGCCAAGTCCTTTGCTCCGATGATGATTCCGCTGTTAGGATCTCACTAGCTGACAGGGCTAGTTGATCTCTCGTGGAAGCCAAGTCCCTTGCTCCGATGATGATTCCGCTATCAGGCTCTCACTAGCTGACAGGGCTGGTTGATCTCTCGTGGAAGCTAAGTCCTTTGCTCTGATGATGATTCTGTTTTCAGGCTCTCACTAGCTGACATGGCTGGTTGATCTCTCGTGGAAGTCAAGTCCTTTGCTCCGATGATGATTCCGCTGTCAGGCTCTCACTAGCTAACATGGCTGGTTGATCTCTCGTAGAAGCCAAACCCTTATCTCTGATGATGATTCCGCTGTCAGGCTCTCACTAGCTAATTGGGCTGGTTGATCTCTCATGGAAGCCAATTCCTTTACCCGGAGGAGGTCTCTCCACCCAGGCTCCCATAGCTGGTATGGCAGGTTGACCCCTCCGGAGGGGGGTGAATTGTTTTTTTACCTGGAGGAGGTCTCGCCACCCAGGCTCCCATAGCTGACATGGCAGGTTGACCCCTCCGAGGGGTGAAGTGTTTTTTACCCGGAGGAGGTCTCGCCACCCAGGCTCCCATAGCTGGCATGGCAGGTTGACCCCTCCGGGGGGTGAAGTGTTTTTTACCCGGAGGAGGTCTCGCCACCCAGGCTCCCATAGCTGGCATGGCAGGTTGACCCCTCCGAGGGGTGAAGTGTTTTTTACCCGGAGGAGGTCTCGCCACCCAGGCTCCCATAGCTGGCATGGCAGGTTGACCCCTCCGGGGGGTGAAGTGTTTTTTACCCGGAGGAGGTCTCGCCATACAGGCTCCCATAGCTGGCATGAGAGGTTGACCCCCCGGGGGGTGAAGTGTTTTTTACCCGGAGGAGGTCTCGCCACCCAGGCTCCCATAACTGGCATGGCGAGTTGACCCCTCCGGGGGTGAAGTGTTTTTTTACCCGGAGGAGGTCTCGCCACCCAGGCTCCCATAGCTGGCATGACAGGTTGACCCCCCCCCCCAGGGGGTGAAGTGTTTTTTACCCGGAGGAGGTCTCGCCACCCAGGCTCCCATAGCTGGCATGGCAGGTTGACCCCTCCGGGGGTGAAGTGTTTTTTACCCGGAGGAGGTCTCGCCACCCAGGCTCCCATAGCTGGCATGGCAGGTTGACCCCTCTAGGGGGTGAAGTGTTTTTTACCCGGAGGAGGTCTCGCCACCCAGGCTCCAATAGCTGACATGGCAAGTTGACCCCTCCGGGGGGTGAAGTGTTTTTTACCCGGAGGAGGTCTCGCCACCCAGGCTCCCATAGCTGGCATGGCAGGATGACCCCTCCGGGGGGTGAAGTGTTTTTTACTTAGAGGAGGTCTCGCCACCTAGGCTCCCATAGCCTACATGACAGGTTGACCCGCAGGAAAGTTACACTACGCGAATACGTTGTGTTGGATGTTTCTTTCCGAGCTTGTGTCAACCTCGAAAAGAGCGGGGATTGTGTACAACCCCGTATTCGCGAAGAGTGGGCCCCAAACAAGGCAGATGCGTTTTTAAGATTTTTGGAGATTTTGCACTCTTGGTGACCAATTTTGGCTTGGCCTTGGAAATATACTAGTAGGGGGAGGAAAAATCGGCCTCCCCCAGTGGCCCTTTTTTGGGGGTCGGGGTCTCGTCCCTGCCCCCCTGCCCGCGGCCTGGCGGGGCGAGACCGGCCAAGGCCGGGGGTCTCGCCCCTGCCCGCGGCTTGGTGGGGCGATACCGGCCAAGGCCGGGATTCTCGCCCCTGCCCGCGGCCTGGCGGGGCAAGACCGTCCAAGGCCGGGGGTCTTGCCCCTACCCGCGGCTTGGTGGGGCGAGACCGTCCAAGGTCGGGATTCTCGCCCCTGCCTGCGGCCTGGCGGGGAGAGACCAGCCAGGGCCGGGGGTCTCGCCCCTGCCCGCGGCTTGGTGGGGCGAGACCGGCCATGGTCGGGGGTCTCGCCCCTGCACGCGGCTTGGTGGGGCGAGACCGGCTAAGGCCGGGGGTCTCGCCCCTGCCCGCGGCCTGGCGGGGAGAGACCGGCCAAGGCCGGGGGTCTCGCCCCTGGCCGCGGCGTGGTGGGGGCGAGACCGGCCAAGGCCGGGGGTCTCGCCCCTTCCCGCGGCCTGGCGGGGCGAGACCGGCCAAGGCCGGGGGTCTCGCCCCTGCCCTCATCGCCCCTGTGCTTGGCCCCTATGTGGCTGATGGGCGGGGTGGTTTTTACCCCTTTACCCCCCTGTGTGGCTGTTTTCTATTTGTCCGAGGCATATTTGGCGTAAGGGCATTTCGGGCATTTTGGCCCATGAGATTTGGAAAACTATAAATAGGCCCTTAGGGGTGTCTTGGGGAGGATGACTTGATCACTTCTTCATTCTCTTTTCTTCCTTCAAGGCACCCTAGCTCAAACATTGGCTAGGGAGGGGGAGACCTCAAAGGTCTTCCGGGTGTGAGGTGGGACCTCCGCGCTAGAGCCGAGGGTCTGTTTCTAGCTTCTTGATCTTTAGTCCGTGACGTTCCTCCGTGTGTAGTAGGTGTGAGGTCACCCCTTTCTAGGGACCCCGAACTCCACAGAGGTCAATTTTGGCTTCAACAAATATGGTCTCCCTTTCTTTAATCAGAGTACTACTTTAAATGAAATGATTAACTAAGATCTGATAATCAACAGAAACTAAATAGCAATCAACTGAATTAACACAGCACAGCACATCAGCACACACATCACAATGCACACAGATTTATAGTGGTTCCCCAATTTATGGGTACATCTACTTTCCTCATTCGCTTATATAGCAATGAACTAGATTCGGCAAAACTCCTCCTATTTCCTTAACTCAGATCAATAGATCTTACAGCTCAGAGCCCACCCGGCTCCTACAACTCAGACTTCACAAGTCTTACCACTCAGATCACCAAGATCCTACACCTCAAGTTCGTCCCAAGAACTCTACCTCAGAATGAATCCTCACTCCTACTTCTCAGGCAACAAATGCCCTACAACTCAGAGAATTTTTAACTTCGCCTACCTCAGGCAATCCTAGCCCTACCTCAGCCTTTATAATACACGCTTACAACAATAAGAGAATAAATCTCCTCCACTCAAATCTACAGACAGATCTTACAAATTCAATTTAACAGAGAAATGAAATCAGAAAATGTCACATAGTATGAGATCTGAGTAACTGCTTCTTGATTTGATCTTAATGATTGTGCTTTCTTTGATTCTGACAAGACAGATCTGATCAAGCCCTTCTTAGTTTTTCAAAACTTCTTGAAGTATAAATTAGGGTTGATCTATGCTGGAGAGATGTTGTAGATGATTCTTGATCAGACCTCTCTCCACCTTCTTAATTGTAGCTGAAGCTTCAAAGTTGTGCTTCTTCTTCTTTAATTTACTGGTACTTCTTCATTTTTTCCTCTCTCTCTCTGTTCTATTTCTTATGAAGAATGCATCCCTTTAAATAGTGTCTGACAGGAGTAACCGGCTGATCCGGTTAGTAACTGACAGTTCTGACAGCTGTCAGTATCTCAGTCATGATATCTGTACTTTGGAAATAAATTTGTTGAAGTGTTAAGACATGGCTATGAAATGTGTTGACACAAGTCTTGGGTGTTGACACAGCTCCTGTAGTGGTGTCGACACACTTCTGAATGTGTCGACAAAGCTTTTCAACTTGTCTCGACACAACTTCTGTGGAATGTGTCGACACAAGTCCTGTGTGTCGACACAGTTGTCTTCAGTCTTGTTGCAGCTTGATTATAGTATGTCGACACTAGTCCTAAGTGTCGACACAGTTGTCTTTAGTCTCGACACATCTTGAATAGAGTGTGTCGACACTAGTCCTGAGTGTCGACACAGTTGTCTTTAGTCTTGACACAGCTTGAATAGAGTGTGTCGACACTAGTCCTGAGTGTCGACACAGCTGTCTTTAGTCTTGACACAAATCGAATAGAGTGTGTCGACACTAGTACTGAGTGTCGACACAGCTGTCTTTAGTCTCGACACAGCGTGTCGACACAGTTGTCCTAAGTATTGACACAGCTTTTTCTTGTCTTGACACAACTTGTTCAGTGTGTGTCGACACTAGTCCTAAGTATCGACACATTGTACTTAGCTTTATTAACCTGCACAAATAAACTTAACATCCATCAAATACAACAATGTGTATATCATTGAGCTGAGAAGACTTCTTCAAATCAAGTACATTGAGACCAATGTACTCAACAATCTCCCCCTATTTAGAGAAGTCATAACCTCAATACAATAATATACAACAAGATACCATAATAAAAGATAAAGACATGTAGACATCTGGTGTAGTTCAGTGAGTGAATTATAACAGATAAACACGCAAACTTTAATAATGATGCAGAGTAGAAAACAAGGCAAACAATTTTAGTCTTAATTAATCAACACGAGAAATGTAGAATAAGCCATAATTTCCATTAATTGTTTATTTTACTGATACAAGTTTTTTGTTTCAGAAAAGTTACAGAACAAAAGGTTCATATGGAATATAAAACTTAGAAAAATCCTAGGCAGCTCTGGTTCCTTAATAACTATGTCTTTCCCTGATTGTATCTTGGCTTTCATTTCAGGCTACTTGTCCTCAGCAACTGCCTTACCTTTGACTTCCTTAGCTTTAGCTTTTGTTATAGCTTCTTCCTTCAGCCTTTGCCTCTCAAAATAATGATATGACTTTGAGAAATACTTGATGGGCACTATGGATTTAGCAGGAAGCTTTCTCTCTTCAAATCTTGCCTGAATTTCTGAATCACATCTTATTGTTTCAAGTGTTTAGCTCATCCCTGTTCAGAATACCATTTTCCTCTGTTAGTAATATTAGCATTCACATCTTTCCATGCAGTAAGAATGATTGATCTAGAGGTTGAACTCCATTACTCAAAATCAGGTTTAGTCTCAGCCCGTTCTCTAAACTTTTCTTTGATAACTAGCCTCAGTCTCTGGAGTAGTAGCAGGCCTGTCCACTTTCTTAAATATTACATTCTTATATATGCCTTGATGAGGACTATACATGTGGTGAACAGCTGCTTGAATAGACTCAAAAGTGGCTGGGGCTGCACGAGGATTCCATTCAGCATGAGGTGCATGAAGTAGAGGTGGTTGTTGATAACCAGACTCAGCTGTTTGATCACCCTCATACCATAGGGAAGGAAAGCCTAAAGTATCTCTAATATTGTTTGCAATCTAGGTAGCTTGTTCAGCACTTGCCTGAATCATGACTCTCTCCCCTTTATGACTTCTCTCTCAATATGATCTCTGAGATCATTTTTGAAATCTGACCTGCCCATCAACATAATTGATACTTATAGTCACTATATTCTTAACCCTCAGTAAATTGTTGTCCAAAGTTTTGTAGAAATCTTTAATATTCTTAAGGAGAGATTCAGAATGACTTTGCAGTTTAGTATTCATATCTATGTCAGTAGAATCAATTTTGCTTTCCAAAGTAGTAGTTTGAGTCTTAATTTCTCCCAAGGTAGTTTCATGCATTACTATCAGATTCTCATTCAGTCTGTTCTGATTCTCAAGAACACATCCTTGATTGATTGCCACATCATCCTGTATTTGCTTGGCATCCTATTGTTGCTTTGTCAGGTAGACTACTGCATGAGCCCCTTTCTCAAAGAATGAAGTCATTTCAGTCTTCAAAAGATTTACTTCAAATCTTATTAACTTGATCTATTGGGCCAGCTGAAATTACAACTCCTTGTTGCTTTCATCCAACATATTTCTTTAAATCTTGCCTTTGCTTATCAAGCATTAGCTGTAGTTGCACAAGCAAAGAGATGTGATCTATTGTAGTAGTAGATGGTGGTCTAGACTAAAGATATTGCTTGTAGGTCTTGCTCTTCTTCTTCATCGCAGAAAGTTTTCTTTTCTTTTGTTGAGTAGCATCTGCATCATCAAATTCAGAAGAACTAACCTCTTTAACTTGAAGTATCTCTTTAGATTTATCAGTAACAGGGGCCAACTCCCCCTCAATCTCAGTACCTTCTTAATTAATAGGTATATTATCCATAGTAATATCTGCATGCTGAATTGCAGCATCTGGTATCTCAAAGTGAGAGTCTGTAATTCTCTCTTCCTGAATATTTGTATCCTTTGTCATTGGAACTTTTTCTTCAGTCTCTTGTAGAGTTCCTTTTTCCATTACTTGATCAGATATTTTATGTGCAGGAGCTTGTGTCTTTTCTAGGTCTTGTACTACATCCATTATAATTATTGTTACTGTATCCATTGGCAATTCTGTGAGGTTCTCCCCCTCAGCTAATTCTTTTTCTGGGATGATCTCCCCCTGCACTTGTGCACTGGTCTCAGTGAATTGCCTAGGAGACCTGCCTTGGATTTCCTCTGGATTTTCATCTGAACTGAAGTTCACTTCATCTTCAGAATCACTAGAGGATACTACTTCCTCTACCACAGATTTCTTACTTTTTATTTCCTTTTTCTGCTTAGGTGCAGGAGTTTCCTTAATCAAAACTCTGTCCCACCTAGACAGGATTCTTAGGTCCATTCTTCTCATATGATTGATCTTAGTGTCATATTTTCTGATTAATGCAATCTGGAATGACCTTTACCAGATACAAACTTATTATTTTGCCCATATTGGGCTTCTGAATTCTTCTACAATCATATAAAATAGCACTCTATTCCAGTCAGTATTGATTTTGAAGATAATTCTAGTCATCAGATTAAACATGACATTAGAAATCCTGTCATGTACTCCAGTCGTGCAGAGGAGCACCTTGCCTACTATTTCTGACAAGAATTTACCTTGGGAATTCATTCCCTTCCTGTTGAAAGAATGTCTAATACTAGTGGTTGGAGATAGACCACACCAAACTAGTGCCTTAGCTGTATTGGTTGAATCCAGTTCATTATCCTGTGAAATTCTTGGGATTTGAAAGACTTTATCCAGTCTTTTGGTAGTGACCTTTACCCTTTCTCCATTAATAGTGGATCTTATCTTGTCAGAGTTAGAGTTTAATGAGGCATTAGAGTAAAATTCAGATACCTCTCTCTTCCGGATCTTGGTTGGTTCTGAAAGAAGATACTCCAACCCTGCCTCATTCACAAGGTCAATCACTTTCTTGATATCTACAGATGCAGTGTCGAATGCGTCGCGCACAAGTTCATATCCCTCGTTGATGTGATCGTCCATCTTTGGTGCCATTCTTGTTGAAAGATCTGGAGTTTGAAGGGTGTCGACTATGGATTTCTAGGTCTAGACACACAACGATTAGTCTCTCAAGATTACTGGCGAGTGAAGTCGACAAAACCTAACATCTACTATTTATAGCATCAATCTTTTGAAGGTGAAAATGCGCGCTGTATTTAGTGATTTTCTCAATATTGGGAAATTTCTGGAGTCGACAAAAAAAACCTAAGCTGTCGAGATGTGTCGACACAAGTTTTATGTTTCTCGACACAGACCTAAAGGTCTCGACACAAACTTGTAATGTCTCGACACACATCCTTTTATCAGTGTCTACACACATCCGCTAATCAGTATTGACACACGGTCACGTGTCTCGACACACCTTTTTTACTAGTGTCGACACACGCTGTGGTGTCTCGACACACCAGTACCAATAGTGTCGACGCACATCCTGGTGTCTCGACACAATTCTGTGACTTAGACAAATTTGTGTTCTGACTTATATGTCCTCGCTAATTAAAGTAAAAAATTTTAAAATATTTGCATTTTTAATTAGTCATTCTTTTAAGTGTAATGATTTATTCAATATTCAACATGCCTAGTTCATACTTAAAATAATTGAACTTACTTTCATCTAGGGTTTTGTAAAGATATCAGCAACTTGTCTTTTAGTTGGAATATGTTGCAAGCTAATATTTTTTTTACATTTTCTTTGAGAAAGTGATATCTAATTTCTGTATGTTTAGTTATACTATGAGAAACAAGATTATTGGCAATAGAAATTGCACTAGTAGAATCACAGAACATAATAGATTTACTTAGTTGAATACTGTAGTCCAGTAGTTGATGTTGAATCCACAACAGCTGTGCACAGCAACTTCCAGCAGATATGTACTCTGATTCTGTTGTAGAGATAGCAACACTTGTTTGCTTCTTGCTACTCCAACTAATAAGTCTTTTCCCTAAAAACTGGCAAGTTTCAGAAGTGCTTTTTTTATCTTCTTTACACCCTGCAAAATCTGCATCTGTGTACCCAATAAGTTCAAAATCACTATCCCTAGGATACCAAAGCCTAAGATTGGGTGTGCCCTTAAGATATCTCAGTATTCTCTTAACAGCAGTATAATGAGACTCTTTGGGGCATGCTTGGTACCTAGCACAGACACATGTTGAGAACATAATATCTGGTCTACTAGCAATTAAATACAAGGGTGATCCAATTATACCTCTATACAAGGTTTCATCAACTAGTTTTCCAGATTCATCAATGTGCAGTGACACTGTAGAACCCATTGGAGTTCTCATGGTAGAAGAATTCTCCATACCATATCTCTTTATCAACTCCTTAGTGAACTTAGATTGAGAGATGGATATTCCATCCTCAAATTGTCTAACTTGGAATCTCAAGAAGAACTTTAGCTCACCATGCTGCTCATCTCAAATTTGCCTTACATAAGCCTTGCAAATTTGTTACACGACATCTCATTGTAGACCCAAAATTATGTCATCTACATAAATCTGGACTAATATGCTTGAACCTTTGATGTTCCTAAGGAATAGTATTTTGTCTATCTTTCCTCTAGAGAACTTGTTCTCTATAAGAAAGGTAGAGAGGCTTTCATACCAGGCTCTAGGTGTCTGTTTTAACCCATACAAAGCCTTGTGTAATTTGAAAACATAGTTTTTGTGTTTAGGGTCAACAAAACATGGTGGATGCTCTACATAGACTTCTTCCTTCAGTGTACCATTTAGGAATGCTGACTTTACATCCATTTGGTAGACTTTATATCCTTTGAATGATGCATGGGCTAAAAATAATCTAATGGCTTCTAGCCTAGCTACAGGTGCAAAGGTTTGGTCATAATCTAATCCTTCCTCTTATTTATAACCTTTAGCCACTAATCTAGCTTTGTTCTTGACTATAAACTCATACTCATCTAATTTATTTCTATAGATCCACTTAGTGCCTATGATATTGTGATCACTAGGTCTAGGAACTAGACACCAGACTTTGCATCTCTCAAATTGATTTAACTTTTCTTGCATAGCCATAATCCAGTTGGGATCTGAATTGGCTTCTTCAAACCTTTTAGGTTCTACCTGAGAAAGAAAATTGAAGTATAGAATCTCATTGTGATGTCTACTTCTAGTAGTCACACCTAATCTGACATCACCTATTATTTGATCTATATGATGATCTCTAAGATGTCTAACAGCTGCAGGAAGGCGTCTATTATCCTTTAGAGCTGCAAGGGGATTTGGGTGATTCTCTTCATCCCCCTGAGCTAATGCAGTATCTTCTATAGGAACTTCTATATTGTCCCTAATGTCTAAGTCTATGTTAGGTGAGTCACTTATATTTAGTTTTTCCATTCTAGACTTTACACTACCTAGACTAGTACTATTAGAGATATCATTACATAAAATAAATGATTCATCAAATATTACATTAATAGATTCTTCTACACCTTGATGTTTTAAGTTGTAGATCCTGTAAGCTTTGCTATAAAGATTATATCCTATAAAGATTCCTTCATAGGATTTCTCTGAGAACTTGGTTAGATTAGTTTTACCATTTTCCAAGACATAGCACTTGCTTCTAAAAATTTCGAAGTAGGACAGATTTGGTTTTCTACCTTTCATTAGTTTATAGGGAGTCTTATTGTGATACTTGTTGATCAATGCTCTATTTTGAACATGGCATTGTTGGGTACATTGGTTTAAATGTACCTGATTTGAAGAGTCCTCACCCTACTCAATGATATACTGTGGTCAAAATATATTTGATGTATTTTGAGTTTAGTTGTGCAGGTCAAGTATTTGCAGGGAAAGCAGAAAAGATTCTAAGTCCATGTGTCGACACCCAGGAGCAAAGTATCGACACTTAAGAAGACTTGTGTCGACACCCAGACAAGCAGTGTCGACACTTGGAGTCATTTTGTCGACACCATGGATGCAAAGTCGACACCAGACAGAAAGTGTCGACACAAGGAGCTGTGTTGACACTCAATGAAGAAAAGTCCAGTGAAGCAGTGTCGACACTTAGCAGTTGTGTCGACACCCAGTGAAACTGTGTCTACATCAGAAAGTGTCGACACTTGGAGGCTGTGTCGACACTCAGCAAAAGTCAGCAGAGACTAAGTATAAGTGTCAACATAATAAAGAATGTATCGACACTCAGAAGAAGACTCAACACTTGAAGAAAGTGTCGACACAAGAAGGAATGTGTCGACACTCAGCAGAAGACTCAACACTTAAAGAAAGTGTCGACACAAGGAGCTGTGTCGATACTTAGCAAAGTTCAACAAAATTCTAAGTACAAGTGTCGACACTAAGAAGATGTGTCGACACTCAGTCAGAGTCTCAACAGAAGAAGATGTGTCGACACAAGGAGCAGTGTCGACACTCAGCAAGTATCAACACAGAAGGCATGTGTCGACACCAAGAAGATGTGTCGACACTGAACAAGTTCAACACATGAAGATGTGTCGACACAAAGGTGTTGTGTCGACACTTACAAGAATTCAACAAAGTACTGAAGAACAAGGAGTTGTGTCGGCACTCAATATCAGTGTCGACACATATTGAAGAAGCTGTGTCGAGATATAAATTCTACAACACAAGGAGTTGTGTCGACACCTTGTAGACTAGTGTCGACACTTAGTCAACTTGTGTCGACACTTGGCCTATAAGTGTCGACACTTAAAGACAGACAGTCTCGACACTTTCAGACAGTTACAGTTATTTCAAGAACTGACTGGATGACTTGACAGCTGTCATTCCAGCCGGTCTACTGCACCTGTCAGAGTTGTCAGAAATCAGTTAGGGATCGGACCAGCCGGTTACCATGAAGAATGCCTATAAATAGGCTTATACTGTCTACAAAAAAGAAGTTCAAGTTCAAGTGATTGAAAAACAAGAAGAAGATATAGCTATTCCTTGAAGATTCAAGTGAATATCTAAGTAGTTGGAGAGAGAGAGCTTCATCCAAGAAGACAGCCGTTGGAACCAGGCTGAGAAGAAGGGTTCAGACTTTGTTCTGAATCTTAAGTAGCAGAGATCAAGGATCAACTGCAGAGGAGATCAATCCTATTGTGTTCTACATTCAAGAAGCTTTGAAGAAAGCCAAGTCAGATTGATCTCAGCAGAGTTCATCCAAGAACTCATCAAGAACCTATCAACTCATCTCTCTTTTCAGAGTTGTAGGTATATACACTTTGTATTGTTATTTTCTTGTAAGATCCTTAGGGATCTGAGTTTGTAAGCCTTTAATTATAAAGGCTGAGTGTAGGGTCTGTGTGCCTGAGTGTAGGAGATTTGTATCTCTGAGTGTAGGCCTGTTGTGGCTGAGTGTAGGCCTGTTGTGGTTGAGTGTAGGCTTTGTGAAGAAGTTGAGTGTAGGTCTTTGAAGAAGACTGAGTTGTAGGGCCTTGGGCCTGAGCTGTAGGAACCTGTTTTGGGGTTCTGAGTGTAAGATCTGAGGATCTGAGATAGTGGAAGAGTTTGGCCGAATCTAGTACACTACTAGATAGGCGAAGGGGGAAAGTGGATGTACCCAAACCTTGGGGAACCACTATAAACCTGTGTGTTCACTGTGTGCTTGTGATATTCAGTGATTGTTGTTTGATTGCTGTGTAAAAGTAGATATAACTCTGAGATAAAATCTGAATTCTGCCTAAAAAGTTAAAAAGATTTAAGTCACCTATTCACCCCCCCCCCTCTAGGTGATTAGGTACAATATCTTTCAAGTGGTATCAAAGCGAGGTTACTCAAAAGAGGACATAACTGTCTAAGTAGATCCTGTTGGCAGATTCAGTCTAAGTACATTACAGAATCAAGAAAATCAAGAACCATGGGTTCCACTGAGAATCATAAGGAATTGGGATCCATGAAGCTACCCATTGCAGAAAAGAAATATTTGGCATCTGGAAGGAAAGGGTGAGACTATTTATGGAAGCCTCAGACCCTACGATTTACATCACAGTTAAAGAAGGGCCATATGTGCCCATGAAGGTTTCAGTCCTGGATGCAAATCAGAGAACACCTAAGGATTTCTCTGAAATGACAAAGGATGAGATAGTTCTAGCCACAATGGGCAAGAGAGCTCAGAATATAATTGTGAGTGCTATAGATGATGCTACCTTTCAGAATTTGATACACTGCAAGACAGCTAAGGAGATGTGTGATACTCTTATTGTGTACATGGAGGGTTCTGAAGAAGTGAGACGGGATAGAAAGTCCTTATTAAACCAAGAATATGAAAGCTTCAGGCAAGGTAGATCTGATAACATAACTGAATGCTATAAGAAGTTCTATAGGATTGTGAATGAGCTAATGTCCTATGGCAGAGAGTTCAGTAATTATGAGCTTAATGATAAGTTTCTAAGGTCCCTAACAAAGGATTGAGACACTAAAATCTGTGTCATTAGGGAAATAGCAAAGTTAGCACAAAGCTGACTTATGCTTATCAGATTGTGGTTTAATCCTTTCATATAAGCAACTTTAGTGATGGTAACTAGGCTATTAGAAATGTTACCATATCCTTTGGTGAGTCCTTTATCTTACCCTCCAAAGATTATTTTTGGTCCATTCTTAACTGGAATGTTGTCTCTTAGTAAACTCTTCGATCCAGTCATATGCCTGGAGTATCCACTATCCAAGTACCATATTGGCCTATTAGTGGTACTTGGCTTCACTTGCAAACAAAAATTAGTTCATCTTAGGCACCCAACAAGTTTTGGGGCCTTGGTTCCTGTTAGGTTTTGCAGTGTGAAACACAACAGACTTTCTAAATAAAGGTGGTTGAAATCTATATGAAGGACCTGTTGGATTATACCAACAGTCTAGGGTAAAATGCCTAACCTTCCCACAATACCAACACTCAAATCTGATGTATCTTCTCTTTGGTTGCATATTTGAAGTGGTTTTCTTGTGCAACACAGAATTCTCATCCAATTTCCAAGGTAGAGCAACATAATTCACACCCTTACCTTTCAGATTTGAGTGAGCTACACTGGGATCAGTCCCAAGAATTCCTTGGCTTCTTAGATTGATCACTTTCTATAGTGGTTCTTGGCTTATATTGCCTTTTGACATCTAATCATTCTAGCAAGGCTCTTTGTTGACCTTGCTGGTAGAGCACTCAGACATCATGTGTCCAGGAACACATGATCTCAAGCATCTATTAGAAGGCAGATACTTGACAGGTTGCCTATCTGGACCACTTGGAATTTTATCTTTGGATACAAATTTCTTATTAAATTTTTTATTCTTACTGAACCCTACACCACTTCTAAATGGTGCAGAGAAGGTATCTATGATAGGTAGCACTGACTTAGGCTTTGAGAACTGAGTCAGGAGCTGTCTTTCCTGAGCAAGCTTTGCTTCCAGGTCTTTGATAGTCTTGACCTGTTCAATAATCACCTCTGCCTGGCTATCTATCTTGTTGGTTAATTCAATTAGTTTCAGTTTGTGTAAATCCAACTTTATGTTGACACTTATCAACTGAGAAGATACTCCTCTCAGAGAATCGAATTCTTTGGCATGATCCTTAGCAAGTTGTTTGCTTGCAATTAAGGCCTTTAGTACCTTCCCATACCTGTTGATAAGGGAGTTAAAATCCGCTTCAATGTCTGAATCATGTTCTTTACTATGTGAACATGATTCATTTTCTGATGCAAAAATAGAATCTGAGGAAAAATTATTAGAGATTGATTTTACCTTAGCAGGTTCTGAACAATCCTGATCTTCTTCTCCTGGTTGAGTTTCCTCAATGACCATCAAGCCCATAAGAGCCTCCTCCTCTTCTGATTTAAATGAATCAGACTTACTGTCAGACAGTGTTAACTGTCTTTTTGCCAATAGGCTTTTGTCAGCCTTCTTGTGTTGTCCATCCTTCAAGTTCTCAGATTTTTTCTCCTTCCTTTTTGCTGGGCAATCAACTATGACATGACCTTTCCTGTTGCAACAATAGCACACTATATTAGTTTTAATATGTTTATTCTGAGAAGAGCCATACCTGTCCCCAGAATTCTTCTTCCTGGGTTTCTCAGGATGATTGATCTTTTTGTTAGAAGAGTCTCCTGCTGAACCCTTCCATCGTCCTTATTTTCTTCTCCTTAACATCTTCTTGAACTGTCTAGATAAGAGTGACAGTTCCTCCTCAGTTATTTCTCCTTCTGTTGAGGATGATTCTGAGCACTCAGAGGCAGTTTCCAGTTCTTCTATGAGTATTGACTTCTCTCTGACTTTTCTGAATGACTCAGCCTTTAGAGCCAAGGTCTTTTCTCTATTGAGTGCTCTGACTAATTCTTTTTCAGACTTTCTTATATTAAGTTGTAACTCATGAGACAACAACTTTCCAATAGGACTTGGGGGTCTATGTTGGCTAAGTTTCTCATTTCTCTTATGACATAGATCTTGATGTCCCATTCCTTATTTAGGGACTTCAAAAACTTATCATTAAGTTCATAATTAGTAAAACTTCTGCCATAAGTCTTCAGGTTGTTAACAATTCTGAAGAATTTTTCAAAACACTCAACCACTGAATCCTTTTTATATTGTCTAAAGGCTTCATACTGTTGATTTAATAGAGATTTTCTATCATCTCTGACTTTTTCAGTACCTTCCATGTAAACTATCAAAGACTCCCACATTTCTTTAGCTGTTCTGCAATGAATCAGATTCTGAAAAGTGGAATCATCAATTGCACTACTATAATATTCTGAGCTCTTTTGTCCATAGAGGTCAGTATGATTTCATCCTTATCAATTTTCATGTAAGTCTTGGGTTTCTTGATGTTTGCATTAAAAACTGACACTTTCATGGGTATGAATGGTCCTTCAACCACAGTAATGTATATTCTTGGATCGGCTGCCTCCATGAATAATCTGACTTTTTCTTTCCAAATTCCAAAGTTTTCTTTGGAGCAGACAGGGAGCTTAATGGAATTATTTTCCCTCTAGGCCATGATTTTTCTTTCTTTGCAATCCTTTTGGATTCTCACTAGCTGTTATACCTTTTTCAGTGAACCTCCCTATGATATAAATTGTAAAAGTTTACTTTAGAATTGAAAGTGACCTAGAGGGGGGTGAATATGTCTAATTTAAATATGATCTCCCTTTCTTTAATCAGAGTACTACTTTAATTGAAATAATTAACTAAGATCTGATAATCAACAGAAACTAAATGACAATCAACTAAATTAACACAGCACAACACAGCAGCACACACAGCATAATGCATATATGATGTTTTGTTGATTTTATGTGATCATGTATTAGTTTAAATTCTACCTATGTTTTGTTCATGATTGTGCATTCTTTGAATCCGACAAGACAGATCTAATCAAGCCCTTCTTAGCTTTTCAAAACTTCTTGAAGTAGAAATTAGGGTTGATCTAGGCTGGAGAGATGTTGTAGATGATTCTTGATCAGACCTCTCTCCACCTTCTTAATTGTAGCTGAAGCTTCAAAGTTGTGCTTCTTCTTCTTTAATTTATCGATACTTCTTTTTTTCCTCTCTCTCTCTGTTCTATTTCTTCTGAAGATTGCATCCCTTTAAATAGGCTCTGACAGGAGTAACCGGCTGATCCGGTTAATAACTGACAGCTGTCAGTATCTCAGTCATGATATCTGTACTTTGGAAATAAATCTGCTGAAGTTTTGAGACATGGCTGTGAAATGTGTTGACACAAGTCCTGGGTGTCGACACAGCTCCTGTAGTGGTGTCGACACACTTCTGAATGTGTCGACAAAGCTCTTCAACTTATCTCGACACAACTTCTGTGGAATGTGTCGACACAAGTCCTGTGTGTCGACACAGTTGTCTTCAGCCTTATTACAGCTTGATTATAGTGTGTCGACACTAGTCCTGAGTGTCGACACAATTGTCTTTAGTCTCGACACAGCTTGAATAGAGTGTGTCGACTGAAAGATATTGTCCCTAAGCACCTAGAGGGGGGGGGTGAATATGTGACTTGAATCTTTTTAACTTTTTTAGGCAGCAAACAGATAATATCACAGAATTATATCTAATTTAACACAGCACACATTCAGCAATTACAGCAACTCAGCAAACACAGAAGACACAGAGTTTTATAGTGGTTCCACAAACTTTGGGTACATCCACTTTCCCCCTTCGCCTATCTAGCAGTGTACTAGATTCAGCCAAACTTCTCCACTAACTCAGAACCCAAAACAGACTCCTACACCTCAGGCCCAAGGCCCTACAACTCAGCTTTTCCACAAAGCCTACACTCAGCCACAAAGGCCTACACTCAGCCACAAAGGCCTACACTCAGCCACCAAGGCCTACACTCAGCCACCAAGGCCTACACTCAGAGATTTAACTCTCCTACCCTCAGCCTTTATAATTGCAGGCTTACAATCTCAGATCCCTAAGGATCCTACAAGTTATAATGAATACAAAATGTATAAACTCAACAACTTAGATGAAAGAGAGATAAGTTGTGAGATTCTTGATGAGTTCTTGGAAGAACTCAGCTGAAATCAATCTGACTTAGCTTTCTTCAAAACTTCTTGAAAGTAGAACACAATAAGACTGATTCCTCTGCAGTTGATCCTTGATCTCTGCTTCTTAAGATTCAGACCAATCTGAGTCCTTCTTCTCAGCTGGGTTCCAACAGCTGATTTCTTGGATGGAGCTCTCTCTCTCCAACTTCTTAGATCTGCACTTGATTCTTCAAGGAATAGCTAGATCTTCTTTGTTGAATACTTGATCAATAATTTGAACAACCCCTTTTTTTAATAACTTCTTCTGTAGACAGCATAGGCCTATTTATAGGCCTTCTTCATGGTAACCGGATGGTCCGGTCCATAACTGAATTCTGACAACTTTGACAGGTATTGTAGACCGGCTGGAATGGCAGCTGTCAAGT
Organism: Platanthera guangdongensis; assembly: GCA_039583875.1. Taxonomy (NCBI): domain Eukaryota; kingdom Viridiplantae; phylum Streptophyta; class Magnoliopsida; order Asparagales; family Orchidaceae; genus Platanthera; species Platanthera guangdongensis. The sequence goes on from CM077166.1 coordinate 52,010,288, forward strand.
CATCCAGTCAATTCTTGAAAATTCTCTAACTGTTTGAAAGTGTCGAGACTTTCTGTCTTTAAGTGTCGACACTTATAGACCAAGTGTCGACACAAGTTTCTAAGTGTCGACACTAGTCTACAAGGTGTCGACACAACTCCTTGTGTTGTAGATTTTGTATCTCGACACTACTTCTTCTTCATGTGTCGACACTAAAATTGAGTGTCGACACAAGTACTTGTACTTCAGTATTTTGCTGAATTCTTCTAAGTGTCGACACAACACCTTTGTGTCGACACATCTTCATGTGTTGAATCTGTTAAGTGTCGACACTGCTTCTTGGTATCGACACATACCTTCCGTGTTGATACTTGTTGAGTGTCGACACATTGCTCTGGGTGTCGACACTTTCTTCTTCTGTCGAGACTCTGCCTGAGTGTCGACACATTCCCTTAGTGTCGACACTTGTACTTAGACTATTTTGTTGAACTTTGCTGTTCTTTGCTAAGTGTCGACACAGCTCCTTGTGTCGACACTTTCTTCAAGTGTTGAGTCTTCAGCTAAGTGTCGACACATTGTTCTGGGTGTCGACACTTACTTCCAGTGTTGACTCTTCTGCTAAGTGTCGACACATTGTTCTAGGTGTCGACACTTGTACTTAGTCTCTGCAGACTTTTGCTGGGTGTCGACACAGCCTCCAAGTGTCGACACTTTCTGATGTAGACACTGTTTTTCTGGGTGTCGACACAACTGATAAGTGTCGACACAGCTTCACTGGCTTTTCTTCACTGAGTGTCGACACAGCTCCTTGTGTCGACACTTTCTGTCTGGTGTCGACTCAGCATCCCTGGTGTCGACACAATGACTCCAAGTGTCGACACTGCTTGCCTGGGTGTCGACACAAGTCTTCTTAAGTGTCGACACTTTCCCTCTAGGTGTCGACACATGGACTTAGAAACTTTTTGCTTCTGTCCTGCAAATACTTAACCTGCACAAGTAAACTCAACAACACATCAAATACATTTTGATGTATATCATTGAGTTGGGTGAGGCTTCTTCAAATCAGGTACATTTAAACCAATGTACCCAACAATCTCCCCCTATTTGGAGAAGTCATAACCCTTAGTCAATGATATACACCATTCATAAATAAAATTACAAAATGATGAAAAGCAGGATTATATACAGCAGGGTAAACATAAACATGTATCAATCACACATGTATTCATAGACATCAACACAGAACAAATATGAAATAGACATAGACATCATCACAGAACAAATAAGAAATAGATTTAACATATAACACATTGTTCTAATATCTGTCATATTCTTTTTCAGAAGTTCACAAAATGTTTTACATCAAAAAGATTACAAAGTAAACTTCAAGAAAATTCTAATTCTATTTCTGTTCTGGCTCCTTAATCACAATTCCTTTTCCAACTTGAACTTTAGCTTGAACAGGAGCATCAGCAACTTCAGCATCAGCAAGCTTCTTGCCTTTCAGATCTTTCTTCTTAAGCTCTTCTACTTTAATCTTCTGCCTTTCAAAATAATGGTATGGCTTTGGAAAGTACTTGCTAGGCTCCTGAGCAGTAGGAGGTAGCTTTCCCATCTTGGCCTTCCTTCTGTATTGGACTATTGCCTCCTGCCTTATCTCATGTTTTCTCCATTCAGCCTCAGAAAACCATTTGTTCCTGTCATGCACATTATCTTTGGCAGCTTTCCAGGCAGTCAAAATGATATTTCTTGAGGTAGGGCTCCACTGTTCAAAGTCTGGCCTTTGTTCAGCTTGTTCCCTAAACCTCTTCTTAGACAATCTAGTCTCTTCTTCTTTCTGTAGAGCTTCTTCTTCTTTCTGAAGAGCTGCTTGCATAGCTTCAGATATAGGCTGAACCACTTTTTCTAGAATGACATTGGACTTCCCTTCATTTGGGCTATACATGTGATGAATATCAGCTTGCACCATTTCAAAATCTGGAGGAGGATAGATAACTTGAGCCACTTCTGGTTGCTCCCCTCCTAAATATGCAGGATGAATTCCAGATTCAGCAACATTGTCATCATCACAAAGAGGAGGATAGCTCAGTGTAGCTCTGATGGAATTAGATATCCATTTGGCATGATCAGAGCTAGCTTTGACTAAAACTCTCTCCTCCTTTATGACTTCTCTAGCCATGTGATCTCTGACATCATCCTTCTGGAATCTGATTTGATTATCCAAGTATCTGACTCCATCTTTAAAGAAAGGTTTGAGCTTATTAAGTTGTTCAGATATGGCCTTCTGGGAGTCTTGAATGGCAGTCTTAACAGCAGTGATTTCTTCTTGAAATACTTTGTCAAATTCAGCTTTAACAGTAGCTGTAGAGGTAGAAGGTCCAGCAGCTATGTTCTTTATTTCTGTGACAATTGCATTATGAGATTCTGTCAAATTGTCATTCATTCTAAGTTGATTTTAAAGTACATATCCTTGCTTCAGGGCTATGTCATCCACTTGAGCCTTAATCTTTTCTTGGTGTGTAGCTAAGTACACTACTGCATTCCCCCCTTTGTGGAAGCAGTCTGTCATCTCCTTCTTGTTAAGATTCATTTCAAATCTTATTGATTTTATGTCCTGGGCTAGATCAAACTGTAGTGATTTGTGCCCTTCATCAACATATGTCTCTATAGCCTTCATATGTTCATCCAGTTTAATCTGCATAGCCACCATTAAAGCACTATAATCAGTAGTTGGAGCTGGCTGTGATATAGGCTGTGGTGCAATAGATTGTAAGACCTTCTTATAACTTTGGCTCCTTCTCTTGAATACATAAAGTTTCTTCTTCTTAGCCCTGGTAGCCTCCTCATCTTCAGAAGCTGAGGAGCTAGCAATTTCAACCCTCTCCTTAGGGCTTGGAGGTAACTCCTTTTGCACAACTGAGGCCTTCTCAGTCTCTTGCCTTTTTGGCACTTCAAGAATTGGTACCTGCTCCCCCTCAATTGGAGCATTCTCTCCCTCAGCAGCAGCAGTTTCCTTGTCAAAATCTGCTTGATCCAGATTTAGAAATAAATCTTCCATGGTATACTCTTGTGGAGAATGAGCTGGAGAAAGTCTTGGCTCTTCTACCACTGGATCAGAAACAAATTGAGCTGCAGCAGATGTGTCTTCCATGACAACATCTGGGACTTGACTAGCAGGCTGTGGTTGCTGATAAACATCAGACAAATCAGTATCTTCTATAGGAAAAACCAAAGCATTAAGCTCAGTAATTACCTCTAGAATTGTTTCTGTAGCTTGCTCACTCTCAAGAGGAGTGGGTTCTTCCACAACTAGTGGCTCCCCCTGAATGTGATCTTTGTGTATGGGGCTAGCTTGTGGTAGCTCCCCCTGGATTTCAGCATCCACTTGTTGTGCTGGAGACTTCACAGCAGTTCCTGTGTCTTCTTCATCAGGTGTGAAGACCACTCGTTCTTCACTTTCAGTACTGCTAGTGGAAACCTGTGCCACTCGAGCAGTTTTCCTCTTCTTCTTGGGGGGTGATACTTTCTCAGGAACTTTCTTCTCAGGGGTTGGCATCTCTTTAGACAACACCCTGTCCCACCTGGAGAAAATTCTCAGATCCATTTTCCTCATATGATTTATTTTACTTCCAGCAGCCTGACCCATAACTTCAGGTATAACACCAGCAAGGTAAAGACTTAAAATTCTGCCCAGGTTGGGCTTCTTCAGACTTTCCTTGATTTTCTCAAACACTATAACAGACCAATCTGTTTGCAGAGTGAAGATGATCCTTGTCATTACACTGAACATATGGGCTGATACTCTATCATGCCCTCCAGGCATACTGAGGATTACTTTGCCAACTATTTCAGAGAGGAATTTCCCCTGGCTATTCATTCCCTTCCTGTTAAACACAGATCCTATTTTCATTGTAGAATCTAGACCACACCATGTTAGAGCTTCCCTGGTCTTTGAAGCAGTAACCTCATCTTCTTCTTTAGTTCTTGGCAGCTGTAGAATCTTCCTCAAGCTCTTAGGTGAAACCTTCACCTTCTCACCATGAACCCTGGATTTGATCTTGAATCCAGTTTCATCTATTTTAGCTCCATTTAGGAATTCCAAGACTTCCTTTTTCCAGATCTTTGTTGGCTCTGAGACAAGATATTCTAACCCTGAGTCGGCTACTAGGGTTATCACGTTCTTGATTTCCTGGTCAGCATCCCCAAATGCGTCGCGCACCAGTTTGTATCCTTCGTTGACGTTCTCCTCAAGCTTTGGCGCCATTAGGGTTGAAGAATTTGACTTGAGAGAAGAGAGATGTCGACACAGAAGTTTTGGTCTCGAAACTTTTGAAAGCGTGTCGACAGACTAAGGCAAAAACCCTATTTATACCTTTCGACTTTTGAAGATGAAAAGGCGGGCAGCCAACTAAATTGTGTCGACACTGGCAATAAGTGTCGACACTGACTTATAATGTCTCGACACATATGTGTCGACACAAGTTTAGTCAACAGATTATATGTGTCGACACTTGTTTATGTGTCGACACCACTCTACTTGACATTTAGTCGAGACTTTACTTAGAAAATACTGAGTAAACACTAAGTGTCGACACCACATTGGATGTGTCGATACCTACATGTCATTTGTCGACACTATTATTCTGAAGTGTCGACACCAACTTCCTAGATGTGTCGACACCTTTTTACTTAGCCAATTTCAATACTATAAACTTACTCTAAGTTTATCATTCCTAGTTCAATCTTAAACCTATTGAACTTAGCTTCTTCTAGGGGCTTAGTATACATATCAGCTAGTTGTTCATCTGTTTTAACATATTCAAGTAAAATATCTTCTCTTTCTACATGCTCCCTAAGAAAATGATATTTAATTTCAATATGTTTTGTTCTACTATGGGATACAAGATTATTAGCTATTGAAATAGCACTAGTAGAATCACAAAAGAGTGGAGTTCTACTTACCTGAATTCCATAGTCCTCTAGCTGATGTTGTATCCAAAGAAGTTGAGCACAGCAACTTCCTGCAGCCACATACTCTGATTCTGCAGTGGAGATAGCCACACTTGTTTGCTTTTTGGTACTCCAAGAAATCAGTCTTCCACCTAGGAATTGACAGGTTCCAGAAGTGCTTTTTCTATCTTCTTTGCATCCTGCAAAGTCTGCATCTGAATAACCTGTTAGATCAAAATCCCCATTCCTAGGGTACCAGAGGCCTAGATAAGGAGTGCCCTTTAGATATCTCAATATTCTCTTGACTGCTGTCAAATGAGACTCTTTAGGGCAGGCTTGATACCTTGCACAGACACATGTAGCATACATGATATCTGGTCTACTTGTAGTCAAGTATAATAGGGAGCCAACTATCCCTCTATACAAGGTTTCATCTACACGTTTCCCTGCATCATCCTTGCTAAGAGACATACTTGACCCCATAGGAGTCTTCATGGTGCTGGATGAATCCATACCATACTTCCTTATGAGTTCTAGGGTGAACTTAGACTGGCATATGGATAAACCACTCTCAGTCTGTCTTACTTGGAGACCCAAGAAGAACTTTAGCTCTCTCATACTACTCATCTCAAATTGACCTTGCATTAACTTTGCAAACTTTTTGCAAAGGCTAATTTCAGTAGACCCAAATATAATGTCATCTACATATATTTGGACTAGTATTTCTTTGCCTCTAGATTCCCTAAGCAATAGAGTCTTATCTATTTTCCCCCTTGAGAACTTGTTCTCAATGAGGAAACTAGATAGGGTTTCATACCAAGCCCTAGGGGCTTGATTTAACCCATATAAAGCTTTCCTAAGTCTATAGACATGATTAGGTAGAGTTGAATCAACAAAACCTGAGGGTTGTTCCACATAGACTTCTTCTTTAAGATTACCATTTAGAAATGCTGACTTGACATCCATTTGGTAAACTTTGAATCCTTGAAAAGTTGCATAGGCCAGGAACATTCTTATGGCTTCTAGTCTGGCTACTGGAGCAAAAGTTTGATCAAAATCAATACCTTCTTCCTGCCTATATCCTTTAGCAACTAGTCTTGCTTTGTTCTTAATGGTGACTCCTTGTTCATCCATCTTGTTCCTATAGATCCACTTGGTTCCAATTATATTGTGATCTTTAGGTTTAGGAACAAGCTTCCAGACCTTGCATCTCTTGAACTGATTGAGTTCTTCTTGCATAACCTCAATCCAAAGTGGGTCTTTGATGACTTCTTCAAACTTCTTAGGTTCAACTTGGGATAGGAAACTGGAGTAGATTGCTGCATTCAGGTTTCTGCTCCTTGTTTGTACCCCTTGTCTTGGATCTCCAATAATCTGCTCTACTGGATGATCTCTAAGATGCCTATTGGCTGGAGGCATCCTGACTTCTGGTTGAACCTCTTCAGTTTCATCATCTTGCTGTACTCCTTGTACTTCTTCTGCATTTGGTACATGTAGTACTCCCCCTGGACAACAACCACTGTCTTCTACTTGCTGTCTTGCAGTAGATTCTTCTTCTAGAGTGAGCTTGTTCATCTTCTTTGTTAAACCTGTGGGGTTGCATACACTACTAGATAACTCATTGATAATAAGTTTAGTCTCATCAAATACTACATGTACAGTTTCTTCTACAACGTGAGTTGACAAGTTGTAGACTCTATAAGCCTTACTGTTGTTGTTGTACCCAACAAAAATTCCCTCTTGGGACTTGGCAGCAAACTTAGTTAAGTAAGACTTTCCATTGTTAAGTATGAAGCATTTGCAACCAAAGATCCTGAAGTAGGATAGGTTTGGTTTCCTGCCTTTCACAACCTCATAGGGGGTCTTGTTGAGGCCTTTAGTTATGGTAGCCCTATTAATAACATGGCATGCAGTATTGACTGCTTCAGACCAGAAGTATTCTGGTAGTGATGTATCACTTAATAGGGTCCTACCAGCCTCAATCAAAGTTCTATTCTTCCTCTCAGCAATGCCATTTTGCTGAGGTGTTCTTGGTGAAGAAAACTCTTGAAATATCCCAAAGTCTTCACATAGTTTTGTCATGCTATCAGACTGAAACTCAGTACCATGGTCACTTCTTATTTTGACCACTGTACTATTTAGTTCATTCTGAATTTGCTTGACAAAGTTATAGAAGACACTAGGTGTTTCAGATTTCTATCTTAAGAAGAACACCCAGGAAAACCTTGAGTAGTCATCTACAACTACAAAGGTATAGACCTTCCTACCTAGGCTGTGAACTGGCATTGGACCAAAGAGATCCATATGCAAGAGGTATAAACACCTCACAGCATCTTTGTTTTCTATGCTTCTAAAGTTGGATCTAGTCTGCTTGCCCTTTTGACAAGCTGAGCAAATACCATCTTTAACACACTTAACTTGAGGACCATTCCTCACTAACTCTTTGCTAAAGAGTTTGCCAAGTGTCTTGTAATTTAGATGAGCTAGCCTCTTGTGCCATTTGACACAATGAGAGACTGTCTCATCAGCTACAAGACACACTTGAGAACCATTGGTCTCACACATAATGTCTAGGCAGTAGACATTCCTCTTTCTATAGCCAGTCAAAATGATCTCTTGATCATTTGACCTCTTGATATGACAACCATTCTTAACAAATGAGATGTCATACCCTACATCACTTAATTGACTTATACTTATTAGGTTGTGTTTCAACCCTTTAACATAAGCCACTTGAGTAATGGTAACTAAGTTACTAGAAATGTTACCAAACCCTTTGATGATTACTTTTTCGGAACCACCAAAGGTGACTTTAGGACCATCTTTAATTGGAATGTAGTCCCTTAGTAATCCCTTTATTCCAGTCATATGTCTGGAACATCCACTGTACAAGTACCATATTGGGGCATGCCAACTTCGATTCACCTGTAAAACAGATTAATGAACCTTAGAACCCAAAGTATTCTTGGGTCCTTGGTATTTGTTAGTTTGCATCCTGACAAAACTACCTGCTGGTTTTCCAACAGCTAGTTTGCTACTCACTTTGGCACTAGCATTGTGCCAACAGTCCATTGCAAAGTGGCCAACCTTGCCACAACACCAACACTCAAACTGATTGTACCTTTGCTTAGGTACAGTCTTAGTTGTTTTATCCACAGCTGGCTTGTTGAGTGTTGGGGCTTTGCCCTTGGACTTGGACTTGGACTGAACAATCCTTGCAGGTCTAGTAAATCCCAGTCCAGCTTTACCCTTGTGATGAACAAATTCATCAATTATGGGTAACACTGACTTAGGTTTAGAAAACCTAGCAACTAAGTCCTTTTCCTTCTGAAGATTAATCTCCAGACTCTTGATTTGATCATTCTTAAATGATATAGTTCCCATTTGAATCACAGTTATGTGCTTCAATCTGGCTATCTCATTAAGCTTTTGATCAAAAGACTTCTCAAACTCAGTTGCAGCAGCTTTAAGAATAGCAATTTCCTTTGCCTGACTTTTGGCTAGGGACTTGCTCTTCTTGTAAGCTTGCAACAGAACCTTGTATTCATCTATCAACTGATGAATATCTGCTTCAGACTCAGATGCACTCTCATCATTTGATGAGGATGAATCTGATTCTGTACTGACACAAGAAATTGAACTAAAAGTTGAAATTTGTACCTTACTAGGTCCTGACTGCTCTAGGATTTTGTCATTTTCAGTCAATGCCATCAGTCCTTGGCATTGACTGTCTTCTTGTTCATATATAGACTCCATAATCTGCATGAACTCTTCTTCTTCTTCTTCAGCAAACAGCCCTATGTATGACTCAGCATCTAACTCAGTTTCTGAAGAAGAAATATCTGACAGAGTCTTCTCCTTTTTGGCAACAAAAGACTTCTCTTTCTTGCCTTTGAAATGAGTCTTCTTCCTGTCACTAGACTCTTTTCTCTTTTCTGGACAATCTGCAACAACATGGCCTTGTCTATTGCAGCAATAGCACACTATTTTTGAAACAGTTGCCTTACTAGATTTAGTCCTCTTCCTGTCCTTCTTTGAAGCCTTTTTATTCTGATAAAAGTCTTCTTTTCCCTGTGAAGTAGAAGGCCTTGACCTCCACTATTTCTTCTTCAAGAACTTCTGAAAATGTCTAGTGAAGGCAGCAAAGTCCTCATCACTTTCACTGCTTTCAGACTTTGTACTAGCTGACTCATCTGACTCAGATTCAGCAACCTTTGGAGGTGGAGTAGGTGACTTACATCTGTACCTTCTGGGGGCTTCTGATTTAAAGGCCACTGTACTTTCCTTGTGTTCATTTCTTGTGGATTTCTCCTCTTCTTTCCTCATTGTCAACTGCATTTCATAAGACAACAGTTTGCCAAACAGTGTAGGTGGAGGAATTTCTGCCAACTTAGCCATTTCTCTAATGGCACAGATTTTGGTGTCCCAATCTTTTGTTAGGGACCTTAGAAACTTGTCATTAAGTTCATAATTACTGAACTCTCTGCCATATGACATGAGTTCATTCACTATCCTGTAAAACTTCTTATAACACTCAGTTATGCTATCACCCTTTCCTTGTTTAAAACTTTCATACTTTTGATTTAGCAAGGATTTTATGTCTTGCCTAACTTCTTCAGATCCTTCCATATACACAATAAGGGTATCCCACATCTCTTTGGCTGTCTTACAGTGTATTAGATTCTGAAAAGTGGCATCATCTATGACACTCACTATAATGTTTTGAGCCCTTTTGTCCATGGTGGCTAGGACAATCTCATCATTTGTCATTTCAGAGAAATCCTTTGGTGTTCTCTGATTAGCATCTAGGACTGACACCTTCATGGGCACATATGACCCTTCCTTTACTGTGATATAAATTCTAGGGTCTGAGGCCTCCATAAACAACCTCACCCTTTCCTTCCATATGCCAAAGATTTCCTTCCTACATATAGGTAATTTCATGGATCCCAATTTCTTGTGATTTTCAGTGGAACTCATGGTTCTTGATTTTCTTGAATCTGTATTTGACTTAACCTGAATCTGCCAACAGGATCTCCTCAGACAGTTATGTTTCTTTTTGAGAAACTTGGCTCTTATACCACTTGAAAGATATTGTCCCTAAGCACCTAGAGGGGGGGGGGGTGAATAAGTGACTTGAATCTTTTTAACTTTTTTAGACAGCAAACAGATAATATCACAGAATTATATCTAATTTAACACAACACACATTCAGCAATCACAGCAACTCAGCAAACACAGAAGACACAGAGTTTTATAGTGGTTCCCCAAGCTTTGGGTACATCCACTTTCCCCCTTCGCCTATCTAGCAGTGTACTAGATTCGGCCAAACTTCTCCACTAACTCAGAACCCAAAACAGGCTCCTACACCTCAGGCCCAAGACCCTACAACTCAGCTTTTCAATAAAGCCTACACTCAGCCACAAAGGCCTACACTCAGCCACAAAGGCCTACACTCAGCCACCAAGGCCTACACTCAACCACCAAGGCCTACACTCAAAGATTTAACTCTCCTACCCTCAGCCTTTATAATTGCAGGCTTACCATCTCAGATCCTTAAGGATCCTACAAGTTATAATGAATACAAAATGTATAAACTCAACAACTTAGATGAAAGAGAGATAAGTTGTGAGATTCTTGATGAGTTCTTGGAAGAACTCAGCTGAAATCAATCTGACTTGGCTTTCTTCAAAGCTTCTTGAAAGTAGAACACAATAAGACTGATTTCTCTGCAGTTGATCCTTGATCTCTGCTTCTTAAGATTCAGACCAATCTGAATCCTTCTTCTCAGCTGGGTTCCAACAGCTGATTTCTTGGATGGAGCTCTCTCTCTCCAACTTCTTAGATCTGCACTTGATTCTTCAAGGAATAGCTAGATCTTCTTTGTTGAATACTTGATCAATAATTTGAACAACCCCTTTTTTTAACAACTTCTTTTGTACACAGCATAGGCCTATTTATAGGCCTTATTCATGGTAACCGGCTGGTCCGGTCCATAACTGAATTCTGACAACTTTGACAGGTACTGTAGACCGGCTGGAATGACAGCTGTCAAGTCATCCAGTCAATTCTTGAAAATTCTCAAACTGTCTGAAAGTGTCGAGACTTTCTGTCTTTAAGTGTCGACACTTATAGATCAAGTGTCGACCCAAGTTGTCTAAGTGTCGACACTAGTCTACAAGGTGTCGACACAACTCCTTGTGTTGTAGATTTTGTATCTCGACACTACTTCTTCTTCATGTGTCGACACTAAAATTGAGTGTCGACACAAGTACTTGTACTTCAGTATTTTGCTGAATTCTTCTAAGTGTCGACACAACACCTTTGTGTCGACACATCTTCATGTGTTGAATCTGTTAAGTGTCGACACTGCTTCTTGGTGTCGACACATACCTTCAGTGTTGATACTTGTTGAGTGTCGACACATTGCTCTGGGTGTCGACACTTTCTTCTTATGTCGAGACTCTGGCTGAGTGTCGACACATTCCCTTAGTGTCGACACTTGTACTTAGAATATTTTGTTGAACTTTGCTGTTCTTTGCTAAGTGTCGACACAGCTCCTTGTGTAGACACTTTCTTCAAGTGTTGAGTCTTCAGCTAAGTGTCGACACATTGTTCTGAGTGTCGACACTTACTTCCAGTGTTGACTCTTCTGCTAAGTGTCGACACATTGTTCTAGGTGTCGACACTTGTACTTAGTCTCTGCAGACTTTTGCTGAGTGTCGACACAGCCTCCAAGTGTCGATACTTTCTGATGTAGACACTGTTTTTCTGGGTGTCGACACAACTGATAAGTGTTGACACAGCTTCACTGGCTTTTCTTCACTGAGTGTCGACACAGCTCCTTGTGTCGACACTTTCTGTCTGGTGTCGACTCAACATCCCTGGTGTCGACACAATGACTCCAAGTGTCGACACTGCTTGCCTGGGTGTCGACACAAGTCTTCTTAAGTGTCGACACTTTCCTTCTGGGTGTCGACACATGGACTTAGAAACTTTTTGCTTCAGTCCTGCAAATACTTAACCTGCACAAGTAAACTCAACAACACATCAAATACATTTTGATGTATATCATTGAGTTGGGTGAGGCTTCTTCAAATCAGGTACATTTAAACCAATGTACCCAACATCGACATTAGTCCTGAGTGTCGACACAGTTGTCTTTAGTCTTGGCACAACTTGAATAGAGTGTGTCGACACTAGTCCAGAGTGTCGACACAGTTGTCTTTAATCTTGACACAACTTGAAAAGAGTGTGTCGACACTAGTCCTAAGTGTCGACACAGTTGTCTTTAGTCTGGACCCAGCTTGAATAGAGTGTGTCAACACTAGTCCTGAGTGTCGACACAGTTGTCTTTAGTCTCGACACAGCGTGTCGACACAGTTGTCCTAAGTGTCGACACAGCTTTTCCTTATCTCAACACAACTTGTTCAGTGTGTGTCGACACTAGTCCTAATTGTCGACACATTATACTTAGCTTTATTAACCTGTATAAATAAACTTAACATCCATCAAATACAACAATGTGCATATCATTGAGCCGAGAAGACTTCTTCAAATCAAGTACATTGAGACCAATGTACTCAACAACCCCCCTCATCTCCAAAAACTCCGGGCAGGTGGCCGTTGCATGACCCACCTCCTGATGGAAGTCACAAAAAGGCAACGCCACCCTGCCTTCTCTTCTCCTCGCTCCTCCTCGAGCTCCTCTCCTTCCTTCTCTTCCTCTCACGATCTCAATAGCTTCCTGCTGTGGCTGGAGGGGGGCCCTCCGTCCCTGCCTCCAGGCCGACTGATTGAACCTCCTTTGCTCACGGTTGCTGTCCCTTCCATGGAGACCACCACCCTACCCCTGGGGGTGACCTTCCAGAGGGCTCCATCCAAACCTTTTGTTTGGCTCGCGCTGCCCCCAACCTTGGTGCTGCCCCTGCCCTCGGGGTTCCTCCCTTCTTCTCTCCTCTCTCTACTCCCTCTGCCTCCCTACTCCTGACTCCTTCACATCATCCTCTGCCAACTTGACTAGCTTCTTGGCAAACGCCGGATTGGCCGCCTCGATCTCGATCTCCTTTGTCGCCCTCTTCATCAGCTCTTCGAAGGAGGGTGGGGGGAACTCTATTTAGCTCAATGCAAAAGAAGCTTGACCTCAACCCAAGGGTGAAGGCAAGCATCACAGTGTACCCCGACATCTCCTGAACCTGTAGAATCTCCTCTTGGAACATATCAACATAGCGTCCCAGCATCTCCTCCGGCTTCTGCTTGATGGCAAACAAGCACTCCGCTCACTTCTTCCACTTCTTTGACATCGAGAACCTCAACAAAAACCCTTGACATAAATCCTCAATGCAGTAAATCGAGCTTGTAGGGAGTTGATGAAACCAGTCCCTTGCCTTCTCCTTCAGAGTGATGACAAAGAGCCGACACTTGAAGACATCTGATATCTGCCTTATGGAAACGGTGTCCTCAAACCACTGTACGTGTTGCACTGGGTCGTCCCGACCTGTGTAGCAAGACATGTCTGGCTCCCGGAACCCCTCCGGAACCGGAGCCGAGATGATGAGCTCATTAAAGGGGCTCCCGCCCCCAGCCTGTCGAGAGGGCTCGTCGCTCAGCCTCGGCTCGCTAGCCCTGTCCGCACTGGCCTGCCCGGGAAACAGCTCTCGCCCAGCGACATCCCTCTCAGCAACCTCCGCCGGAACCTCCTTCCCGGGACGCTGCCCGGGAGCGTTTTCGCCTAGTGACGGAGCGGCCACCACTGAGACTTGAGGAGTCGCCCACTCGCCTCTTGCCGAGAAGGCTAAGTGAATGGTCTGGAGGACTTCCCGCCTGAGTCTTCCAGCATCCCCAGCGTCACCCACTTCCCCGAGAGGGAGAACCTCCCGAACCAGCTCCTTCTCCTTCATCTCCTGCCATGAGACTTGACTTGAGATTTTCTCGTGTCAGCTACAGTCCACGCTCACCGCACGAGAAATGTTGACGCCAAAACCAGCCTCAATGAGAGTTCGGATCTTGAGGTGCAGCTAACGCCTACTTCTCCCAAACCTTGACCCCTGACTAGTGTCGAAGAACCTAGAACTGACCCTAAGCTTCGGCTAGGAGGTCCCTCCTCTAACCCGGAAGTTCTCTGAGCGGTTCCCCTCCAAAGCCAATTGTTGGGCTCGGAGTACCTCAAAGAGCACTAGAAGAAATTCTGGAAAGTGAGGAAAAAACTGCCTTCTGAGGTATCCCGTGGGTCTATTTATAGATTTTCAGCATCTGGTCTGCCAATAGCGTAATTCCGTTGTGCAAAAAGACTAATTGCAGACCCGAGGGTATTCTGGTAATTTTATCCGAAGACAATCTGGTAATTTTACCTGAGGGTAATCTGGTAATTTTACTCGAGGGTAGCCTGGTAATTTTACCCCTTGGCCTCACTGGGCGGAAGCCCTTCCCCCGCTCTGTAAGTTTTTTGCCTGCCCTCATACCGACCTTGAGGAGATCCCGCCTTCCCGGGCACAAGCCCTCTCGCATGGCATGGGCGGGAACCCTCTCGCCTGCTATGGGCGGGAACCCGCTCGCCCGTCTGCTGGTGACCCGACTTTTAGACCAAAACTATAGCCCCAGGCTAGCCCAGTCCTGTTCCTTGGGGAATTGGGTCTTACCCAGCGAATATGGGGTTGTACGCATGACGATATGGAGATGTGTATTACGGGTGCTCGACCGTATTTTACCCCGTTGGATTCCTCCGCCGGCCGGCCTAAATGCAATAATCGCTCACATCCAAGGGTACACTAGGTTGTATGTTGGTCTGGGTAGTGCGGTACGACCACACCCAAAAGTGTCTGGACTGACCATTGTCACCAACGACCATATCAGTGAGGTCTGTGGGGCTCGTTACCATGATGGAAAAGAATCGGTCCAAACTATGTCGGCATAGGGAGTTGCCGCAGGTTGTGATCACCTGCTTGCTTGTGCATATGCTAGAAAAGCCTGCTTAATAATTGTTTATATAAATGCTGCGTTTCAATTCATAAAATTATAGCGGCTCAATGCTTCGAATTTTACTATTACCCGCTATTTACATACTGCTGCTAACTCACTTATTGCTTCAACTATTTTATCTAGTTCTGGTACTCACGCTCGTCCCCAGGCCAGAGATTTGGGGAGGAGACGTGTATCCACTTAATCTGTGATTAACAATTATTGAATAACCATTCACAGGAGACGAAACGACATGAATGTTAGTTATCGCGTGACAACGTACCTGCTTTGGAGACCGCCCGAGCAGATGCACCCGCCTCGCCTCGCCTTCCATCAACGTACCTACTTTGGGGATGATCACCATCTCACGACCAAATTCTTCGACAGCGAGATGCAAAATCTTTGCCAAAAGTCTCAATCCTTGCACCCATGAGATCCTATTTATAGGAAAATCCGTGGTGGTGGTGGGAGGTGGGTCTGATTTATAGCCCACCCTCACCCGACGACTATGCGACCATGAGCGAATCTCGTCTGGCTTTTGTGAGTATCTCCCGTGCTCATCCACCTGGCGAGTATGCGAGGGATGCTCGCCCATACCTTCTTTGACCTTGAATTAAGTGTATTAAGTGGTGACTTTGTCCTGATGTTTTGATCTGTTGACTTTGACTTTCATCATGATGAGATTCATCCTCAATGAATATGAGTTGTACAGTAGGATCACCAGTTTATTATGTCATGGTAACTTGCAGCTATAGCTATAAGTAAAATTGAGAGTATAAAATTTGATAAAGTTGAGAGTATAATATTTTTTCAAGGGAATTGTTAACCGCAGATCGAATATGGCTATTTACAAACCAAAAATAACACTTTTTAAAGGCGTTACATATTCCCCTTACTTTTTCAAACTCTTTATTCACAAACCAAACCCTAATTCCTTTTCCCCTTCCGAGCTACCTGCCCGATCCCGCACTTCACATCTTCCCCTCTCTTGCTCTCCCAACTTTCGATCACACATCTCCCGCTCGCCAGCTATAACAGCTTCGCCCGCCTGCTCGCCGACGAAGAATTTCAGAAAAGGCATTGCCCTTGTTGGCGCAGGCGTAGACAGCAAAGGTGGTGCCCTCTAGGTTGTCGGCGAAGAAGAATCATCCTGTTCGAAGCCCCCGATTCTTCGCGTCTTCACTTTGTTCGAAGGAGCCCACCGTTCGCTGCACCTCCCCCGCTATGAGTAAATTGAGCTTCTTCACTTTGTTCGAATGAACCAATCGTTTCTTTTGAATTATAGTAAGCATTGAGCTATGTCCTTGCTGGTACTTGTTGTATTGGTGCACTTTTTGATATTTTTTTTTACTTTTAATATTGTTGTGCGAATAACAATAATTTATATGAATATGAGCCATAATCTGCGAATAGCTTCCGTCTTTCTTCGGATTCTTCCTACTCCCTCTCCGAGTCAGTTTTATCAGCACTCCCGTAGCAACTGGCCGGTCAGTCTTGCCGCCCCTGTCCCCGGCGCTGAAATGGAAAGTCACTACGCTGCTTTGCTCGAAAAAACTCGCTTGCCCCAGCCTTCCTTCCAGCGTTTCGCCGTCGTCTCCATCTTCCGTCGCCTCGAGTCTTCCCCCGGAGCCCTCGTCCCAGCCTCCACCACTTGCCACGAAGCCATCTCTCAATGCCTCCGCTCCCATTCTTCCGCCGTTGTTGATCAGGCTGTCCGGGAGCTCTGCCGCCTCGTGGCATCCAGCAACCGCCTTCCCACCTCCGTCGCGCTTATCGAGCTGCAATCTGATCTTGAGGGATGCGAGCCGCATCTTGCCCCTGTTTTCGTGAAGGGGATCGGCTTCCTCTGCAGCATCGCCTTCCGTAATAACGAGTCATGGGTTCGTCACTTCGATCGCGTGGAGCTACACCCCTTCGTCAAGGTAAGATCGTCTCTCTCACATACACGCGCGCGTGTCTGGTTGCGTTTTATTAGCAATGTCTTTTTCATTTGATCAATATATATGGTAGGTCTGTTAGGTTTAGTTTATCGTTTTCTGTAAATGATCACGCGAATCAAACTACATTGAACTGAAGAAAGTAAAGTTCAAGTTCCTATCCGTCAATCGGATGTCGAATTTGTGATTACGTACTACATCTGAAAATGATTTATTACTATTTAAAGAGTGTGATATTTTTAATAATATTGTTGATAAAATAAAACAACAACAACAATGCTCAAACCTTTATCTCACTATAATGAGGTCGGCTATATGAATCCTTTGTTGCCATTGTGCCATATCTTTAGTCATAATCTCACTAATGCCTAAGTACATCATGACTTTACTTATAGTTTCATTCCAAGTTTTTATTGGTCTACCCCTCTCCCGTTTAACATGCCTAGTGACTAAACTTTCACAACGTTTGACAGGTGCCTCTATTGATCTTTTTTGTACGTGTCCAAACCATCTTAGTCGAGTTTCTTATCTTTTCTGCAATTGGTGCTACTCCTGTCTTATCCATGATACATTTATTCATAATTATATCTAGACTCATGTTTCCACACATCCACCTAAGCATTCTCATCTCCGCAACTCACATTTTTTGCTCATGTACACAATTCACTGCTCAACACTCAGAACCATAGAGCATTGCTACTTTAATTGCAGTATGGTAAAACTTGCCTTTAAGCTTTAATGATACTTTACAATTGCATAAGGTCCCATATGTGCCTCTCCACTTCAACCAATTTGCTTGGATTCTATGTATCACATCTTTATCAACACCTCCATCTGATAAAATAAAACAATTTAAAATATGCAATATTTTCTTGAGAAGTTATATTTCAATGCTATCTTGTGTTGCAAATAATTTATAGAAAAAAGTTATAAATTATCAAGATTTTGCAGAAATAATTTTTCTTTGATCATGTTTGACCTTCTATTATATAAAGGTAGGCTAAAATGAAGAATTTTGAAAAATAATTACATCATATAGTAAAATATATGTATATATACATTCATATCACTATATATTTTAATATACATACATATATACTATCTGTGTTTGTACACACATGTATAGAAAGAGAGATGTATACGTGTGTATCTCTCTCTTATGTGTGTGTATATCTATATCTATATCTATATCTATATATATATATATATATATATATGTACATATATTAAAACTCAATGTGTATATGGGCGCACGTGTGTGTGTATATATAACACAACAGGACAATAATACATACCATTAGTACAACAATGAAGGTCACCGATACAAAGCCTATTGTGTTTTAAATAAATCATTATAGAGGCGTCCTTGAGGACCGAACAATTTCTCAATTTTGAGGTTCAATTATGTTTTATTGTTCTTGGGCAGTTCTGAGCTCAGGAGGTTCCTATGCTGGATTGAACCTGGCCAAGTTACAGATTCACATTCTAACTAATTCAAGTGGTTGGAAAATTTTTAAAACGTTAAAATATACCATCGTTTCGAGGTCTGGAAGCAGCCTCTTGCAAAAATGCATGGTAAGGTTTGCCTACATTTCACCCTTGTGGTGGGACTCTCGCTGCGCGGGGATGCTTTGTGCACCAAGCTGCCCTTTTCATCCATTGGCTAAATTTTGATACTTCTTGATGTATTAGTGTGGTGGAAAAGACTGCACACTCAAGCAATTGAAAAACACATGATCTCCGATGATTAAGCATAAAATGGGATTCTCACTTGTTCATAGAGAAGTTATGTGTATAATTTTGCTAACCAAAATTTCTGCTGCTCTAGATTCTTTTATTTCTTTCTCTTCATGATCATCTATAGCTTTATGCTAACTATTTTGAGTTGGCTTTGTGAATCCTCGTTCCATTTGTTCCTTATAAGTGTTGATTGCAGTCTTAAATCTAGACTACAAAATCAGCTTCAATAATTTTTATCCAAGCTATACCATGTCTAACACAAACCACTTAAATCTTATTCTTATTATCTTATCTTCGATAAATATTACTCATACTTCTCAAATATGCTCATTCCTAATTTTGCCACAAATCTATCTCAAAATTCTCATTGTGTCACGTTCAACTTTGTTAGAAAAGCCTACTTTAGGGCCCATCTAGGGGCCCATTCTTCTCTCTTCTCTTCTCTCTCTATTTGTTTTAGTCCCACATCTTGGATTGGAATTTCTCTCTTTCTTCTTCTTCTCCTATATAAATGTATTCATACTTGTAATTATTAATTCAAGAAGTATATACAAGGTTTGGAGCTTTTTCTACATGTTATCAGAGCCAGGTTCGAAGCATCGCGGTCTCCTCTGTTCTGTCCGCCTCCCGCGGCCTCCTGCGGCCTCCTGCGGCCTCCTGCGGCCTGCCTCTCGCGATCTGCCTCCCGCGGGCTGGTTGTTTCTAGCCGCTTCCTTCTGCGGCTTGCTCATCTCAGTCCGCTTCTTTCTCCGCTCCCTCCTGTTGCTCTCTTTTCTCCCGTGGTTCCACCCCCATCCCTCCCTTCTTATAGCCATTTCTCCTCCTCCATCCGCGGGGCCACCTTCTCCTTTATTCTCCGCTGTCCGTTGCGGACTCCCTCCTTGCTGCGGTCTGTCTTCAGTCCGCTGCGACTTGTTCCATCTAGCCGCATCCTTCCTTCTCTATCTGCCTGACCGCGCGGGCTGTTCCTCTCTCACCCGCATCTTGGTCACGGTTTCCTTCCCCTCAGTTCGCTGCTGTGATCCGCCTGACCGTGCGAGCTGTTCCTCTCTCACCCGCATCTTGGTCGCGGTCTCCTCCAGCTCTTCTCTTCTCTGTCCGCGCGGCTTGGCTCTGCCCGCTGCGGACTTCGTCTCCCAGTCAGCTCTCCTTCCTGTTCGCAGCTTGCTCTGCGGTCTCCCTCCTACCCTCCTACCCGCCTACCCGTCTGTCTCCGCGGGCTCCTCTTCTGCGGACTGCGGGTCTGACCGCTCTTCCCTTATCCACGCGGTTTTTTGCGGCCTGCTCGTTCTGCCTCCGCTTCTTGTCTCCCTCTCCGTGGTTCCACCCTCCTCAGGCTTCTTCTGGCCATCTTCTGCTCTGACACGTGGGACCCACCTCTCTTATCCGCCGCAGACTCTCCTTTTGTCCGCTGCGGTCTCTCTTCCTGTCCGATGCGGTTCTGCTTTGAGTTGTTTTTCCTCGCGGTCTCGTGTCCTGACCGCTCGAGTTCCTAGCTCGCTGTCTCTTGCTTCCCGCTGTGCGCGTGCGGACTTCCCTTTCCGCATTTTGGTCGCGTTCTGCCTAATCACTGGTGTGACCGCGCGGTCTGCTCCTTCTCGCTGCGGCCTGGTCTTTCTCGCTGCGACTTCCTTCCCGGTTTTTCCCCATTACCGCTTCTCGACCCGCTCAGGCCGTGTTTACCTTGGCCCGGTCTGTTTCTATCCGCCCGGTCTCGTTCCTTTTTCGCCAGGTGTTTGCTTCTGTTGCGGTCTTCTCCTAACCGCGCAGCCTGCTTGTTTCTAGCCGCTGCGGCCTCTGTTCTTACCTCGCTGGTCGTGGCCGTTTCTTGCTGCTGGTGCGTTGTCACCGTGACCGCTGCGGACTACTCCTTGCATAATGATCAGGTGTCCTCCGGGCTCTGTGGTGTCTGTTTCCGATGGTGGTGCCTCCTGCCTTGCTCACAGCTCATCCTGGATTTTGGATTCCGGGGCCTCTCACCACATTACATCACAGAAACCACCCAAATATTTGAACTCCGTGCATCCCCAGTTCATTACTGTTGCTAGTGGGGCCACACTTCCCGTCTTTGGTGCTGCAGATATTCACCTCACTCCCTCTATTACTCTTCGCTCGACTCTTCATGTTCCGGGCTCTCCGTTCAACCTTCTCTCTATTGGCCGACTCACTGCTGACCTCGATTATGCTGTTATTTTTTCTTCTAACTCGTGTGTTGTGCAGGATCGCAAGACGCAAACCATCATTGGAAAAGGGCATCTGTCGAATGGTCTCTATATCCTTAACCTGTCTCCCCCAACGGTGCTGTTGTCCATTAGCTCCGTTGACTGACATTGCCGTCTGGGTCATGCTCCTCTCAACATCCTCAAAAAATCTCTCCCAGACGTGTCCTTCCACGAGTTCACGTGTGAGTCCTGTATCTATGGGAAATATCATCGTTCTATGTTCCGACCACATCCTTCTCGGCGTCCTGCTCCCTTTGATCTTGTTCACTCCGATATTTGGGGCCCTTACAAAATTCCTAGTATTTTTGGATACTGTTACTTTGTCACATTTGTCGATGACTACTCTCAGGTGACCTGGCTGTATCTCCTTCGTGACCGCTTTGAATTACCCGGTGTATTCCGTACCTTTTTTATTGAAACTCGCAACCAGTTCTCCACCACCATTAAAACCCTCCGCATCGATAATGCCCGGGAATACACTAGTCATACCTTCTCTCACCTCTGTGCGGAGTTTGGGATCATCCATCAGACCTCCTGTGTCTATACCCCCCAACAAAATGACGTTGCTGAACGCAAGAATCGCCACCTGCTCGAGGTCACCCGCTCCCTTATGATTCAGATGAATGTTCCAAAATAATATTGGAATTTTGCGGTTTCCACCGCTTGCACTCTTATTAACCGCCTGCCTTCATCTATCCTCAATTTTGCGGTTCCCGTCAATCTCCTTTTTCCTTCCCAACCTCCATTTTCCATCACCCCACGCGTGCTTGGGTGTGTTTGTTTTGTTCATCATCTTGGTCCGTCCACTGACAAACTTGCTCCCCGTGTCACTAAATATATGTTTGTGGGCTATTCTCGGACTCAAAAGAGCTACCTTTGTTTTTCTCCCACGGATCGCAAGGTGGTTACTTCTGCTGATGTCACCTTCCTCGAACATCAGCCGTATTACTCACTATATTGACCCTCCTCTTCCGCCACCTCTCCCGCGACCTGTTATCCCCGTCCATTCCACCATCCCACCTCTACCTTCCCCACCCATCCCACCTAAACCACCTACACCACCAGTCATTCGTGTTTACACTCGCCGTCCTCCCTCGTCTACTACCCTACGAGAGCTGCCCTGCTCTAATGATGCTTTGCAACCTGCGGATCCGGCATATGCTTCCACTGCCCACTCGATGGCCAACTGTCTCTTTTCACCGCCTCTCTCCGGACCTCCGTCAGAGTGCTCTCTCTTTATCCTCTATCTCCACCCCTAATTCTGTATAAGCGGCTCTTCACCACCCCGGATGGCGGGCGGCCATGGAAGATGAAATGCGGGCTCTCTGGGCCAACCACACTTGGGATCTGGTTCCTCTTCCCGCAGGTCAATCCTGTGTTAGCTGCAAGTGGATCTTTGTTATTAAACATGCGGCGGATGACACCGTTGAGCGTCTCAAGGCCCGCCTCGTGGCCCGGGATTTTACTCAGCAACATGGCCTTGATTATGAGGAAACTTTCTCTCCAGTGGCCAAATTAAACACGGTCCGAGTTCTTCTTTCCATGGCTGTTCACCGTCATTGGTCTCTTTATCAGCTGGATGTTAAGAACGCCTTTCTCAATGGTGATCTACAGGAGACTGTTTATATGCATCAACCTCCCGGGTTTGAGACCACGAGGGAGTCTCGGGTTTGTCATCTTCGGAAATCTATTTATGGTCTCAAACAGTCCCCACGCGCTTGATTTGACAAATTTAGCACGGTAGTCCGCGATATTGGCTTCACTAGGAGCTCGACTGACTTCTCCCTCTTCACTCGACACCGGCCAACCAGAACAATGATTCTTCTTGTCTATGTTGACGATATCCTCATTACTGGCGACGATACTACAGGGATACAACATACCAAGCAACAGTTGAACTCCGCCTTTCAGACCAAAGATCTTGGTAACCTACGGTATTTTCTCGGGCTTGAGGTTGCACGACGGCCTGATGGTCTTGTATTATCCCAAAGGAAGTATTGTATGGACCTTCTTCATGATGCTGACTATTCGGGATGCAAACCTACGGATACTCCAATGGACGCTAATCACAGGCTATCAGCCCATAGCTCTGACTCCGATAAGCTTCTTACGAATCCAGAATACTACAGACGCCTGGTTGGGAAATTGATCTACCTTATAGTTACTCGACCAGACATCTCCTTTGCCGTAGGAGTCGTGAGTCGATTTATGCATGCCCCGAGGACATCTCACCTTAAAGCTGTCGAGCGCATTCTTCGGTATCTCAAGAACGCTCCAGGACAAGGGCTTGTGTACAAGCCATCCACATCTTTATCCCTTGTCGCATACTCTGACGCTGACTATGCCGGACCATTGATGATAGCTGTTCCACAACAGGTTTTTGTACCTACTTCGGTGGACATCTCATAACATGGCGTAGCAAGAAACAGAATGTGGTTGCTCGCTCTTCTGCTGATCACATTGATGACGCTAATCACATTGATGACGCCTGGTTGCGCGCTATGGCTGCTGTTGTTTCCGAGTTAACTTGGCTTGAGAGCCTTCTGAGAGACTTGTGTGTTTGTCTCTCATCACCAGCGACCCTATTTTGTGACAGTCAAGCGGCAATCCATATTGCCAAGAATCCAGTCTTTCACGAACGCACAAAGCATATTGAAGTTGACTGTCACTTTATCCGAGAAAAGGTACAGACAAAGAAGATAGATTTAGAGCATGTTCCTGCTGCATAGATATCTCATATTCTAATAAGATAGAACCGATAGATTGAGGATTCATAATATCATTCCACCAAAATTACAGATAGTGCCCTCAATATTGTTTTATTTAATTCTAATCCCTCTATCTATATTTCCATTGTTCTTATTTTTTACTTGCAGTGAAATATATCATACGCAAAAATTATAGACAATGACACCTCACTTGTACATCTTTCGCAGCATTTCCATAACTAATGCATTAAATATGGATCCAGTATGGTTCCTTAATGTAAGGTTCCGTTTGGCACGGCGGTGGTGGTTATGAACTGTCTTTCATGAACAACCGAGCTCACTTCAGGAACTTCATCTATTTTTATGTTTAAAACTAGTTTCTTTTCTTAATAATGATCATAACCGTTGTCATACCAAACATGTATTCTATGGCTGTGGCATTTTTGTTCAAACTCACTGTAGCCAAAATGCTGTGCCAAATGGAGCCTAAGTGGCAATCCTCATTTACTTCTAATACTATTTGTTAAGAGAGCTCAAAAACTTGTATGTATTGCTTGTGTATGTAAATACAAGGAGAGAATACAAATATATAGGAAGAGGAAGAGAGAAGAGAATCCTATACAAGATGTGGGACTAAAGGAGGAGAGAAGATAAAACACTAAATGGGCCTAATAATGGGCCCTTTACATGGGCTACTTTAACACTCCCCCGCAAGCTGGAGCGTACAAATCGTATGCGCCAAGCTTAGACAAGCACTGATAGAATAGTGTCTTGGAAAGAGCCTTTGTGAAGACATCTGCAACTTGTTCCGATCCTGGGACATGCTTTAGGTCAAGCTTCTTCATTTGAACCTTTTCCCGGATGAAGTGACAATCGACCTCAATATGCTTCGTTCTTTCGTGAAAGACCGGGTTCTTTGCGATGTGTATGGCGGCTTGACTATCACAAAGGAGAAGAGCCGGTGATGGTAATTTTACACCAAGATCAGTAAGAACTAAGAAGACTCTCAAGCCATGTCAATTCGGATACAACCGATGCCATTGCCCGGTACTCTGCCTCGGCTAAAGATCGAGTAACGACCGCTTGTTTCTTACTTCGCCGAGTAACAAGATGTCCTCCAAGGTAAGTGCAAAACCACTCGTAGATCGCCGGTCATCGAGAGAGCCAGCGTAGTCAGCATCTGAATATGCCACCAATGTTGGAGCTGAAGAGGAGGTCCTGTAGACAAGTCCCTGCCCAGGAGCGGTTTTCAGATACCTGAGAATTCGTTTTACTGCTTGAAGATGAGATTTTCGAGGAGAGTGCATGTATCTGCTGACAAGTCCAATAGCAAAGGAAATATCTGGTCTGGTGACCGTAAGATATATCAGTTTTCCAACAAGACGTCGATAATATTCAGGATTCTGAAGTAGGTGATCAGAGTCAGATGCCTGGGCACACAGTTTGTGGTTCACATCCATAGGAGTATCACTTGGCTTGCAGCCGGACAGACCCGCATCATGAAGAAGGTCAAGACAATATTTTCGTTGAGAGAGAGTGAGCCCATCCGACCTTCTGACAATCTCAAGGCCCAAGAAATAGCGAAGGGGACCCAAATCCTTTGTCTGGAAGACTGTGTTTAGATGGACTTTGACAGCCTGTATCCCTTGAGAGTCATCTCCAGTAATGATAATATCGTCGACGTAAACTAACAAAATAACCGTTCCTGTTGGTTGGTGGCGAGTAAAGAGCGAGAAGTCGGCCGAGCTCCGAGTGAAGCCAATCGCACGGAGGACCTTGCTGAATTTTTCAAACCATGCCCGCGGAGATTGTTTGAGACCATATAGAGCCTTTTTAAGATGGCAGACCTGAGACTCTCCCGTGGTCTCAAACCCGGGTGGTTGCTGCATGTAGACAATTTCCTGGAGGTCCCCATTCAAGAAGACATTCTTGATATCCAGCTGAAAGAGAGGCCACCGGCGATGGAAAGCAACAAAGATGAGGACACGAACACTATTAAGCTTCACCACCGAAGAGAACGTTTCCTCACAATCGAGCCCCTCCTGTTGAGTAAAACCTCGAGCCACAAGACGGGCCTTTAGACGGTCAATTGCCCCATCGGCAGCATGTTTGATGACAAAGACCCACTTGCACCCAACTGGTTTCTGGCCCGGTGGAAGGGGAACAACAGACCATGTCTGGTTAGACCAGAGAGCAGACATTTCTTCCTCCATGGCCGCCCGCCAGCCTGGATGTTGAAGCGCCTCCTGCACAGAATTAGGAATAGCAACCGAAGAGAGAGAAGTAGCCAAAGTGTGTAAATGGGGAGAGAGGCGATGAAGAGAGATGGAGTTTGCCAGCGGATGAGCAGTGGAAGACGATACCTGATCATTCAGACGCGGAGTATCCATGGTAGAGACCGAAGACAGAGGGGCAACAGAAGTGGCAGAGCGACGAGTGTAGACACAGATAACTGGTGGTTTGGAGGGAACGACAGGCGTTGGAGAGGGAATGACAGTCGGAGGAGTAGTGGCGGGAATGACCGGGCGGGGGATGGATGGAGGAGGAGGTGTGGGTAGTTGATGGTCAGGTAAGGGAGCAAAAAAGTATGGTTGAGCTTCGCGGAAAGTGACATCAGCGGAAACGGAGATCTTGCGTGTAGCGGGAGAATAACAGACATACCCCTTTTGGGTGCGAGAATAACCAACAAAGATATGCTTGGCCGCCCGGGGATCCAACTTATCCGAGGAAGGCCCCAAACGGTGGACATAGCAGAGGCTACCGAATACACGAGGTGGGAGAGGAAAGGCCGTAGCGGAGGGAAAGAGGATGCTGAACGGAGTAGCATAGTTGAGAATAGAGGAAGGGAGACAGTTAATGAGAAAACAGGCGGTCGAGACCGCAAAGTTCCAATATTGTTTAGGGACATGCATTTGAAGCATGTGGGAACATGCAACATCGAGTAAGTGACGATTCTTTCGTTCGGCAACACCGTTTTGTTGTGGCGTGTAAGCGCAGGAAGTTTGATGTAGAATCCCAAACTCGGAACATAAAGTAGTAAATTCGTGACTAGTGTACTCACGAGCATTGTCAGTTCGGAGGACTTTGATGGTCGTGTGAAATTGCGTATGGGTTTCGAGGACAAATGCCCGAAAGACACGAGGAAGCTCGGAACGCTCACGAAGTAAGTATAGCCAGATAGTGCGAAAGTGATCATCAATAAACGTGATAAAATACCGGAAATCGAAAATACTAGAAATTTTAAATGGTCCCCAAATATCCGAATGAACTAAATCAAAAGGAGCAACGCTCCGAGTACAATGTGAAGAAAAAGATGAACGAGTCTGCTTGCCGAGGATGCATGAGTCTCACTGAAAGGGGGTAAGAGAAACATCCGGGAGAGCCCGCTGGAGGACCGGGAGAGGAGCATGCCCAAGCCGACAATGCCAAGCAGTGGAAGAAATGGAGGAGAGGATGGTGGGAGAATCGTCGAGAAGGTAGATCACATTCCGCAGCCGGCCTTTACCAATGGTAGTCTGTGTCCGCCGATCCTGTATAACAAAAGAAGAGGAAATGAATATAACCGAACAATCCAAATCAGTAGTAAGCCGTCTAACAGAATGTAAATTGAATGGAGAACTCGGGACGTGAAGAGCCGAGCGAAGGGAGATGGAGGAGGTGAGAGGAAGATCTGCCGAGCCGGAGACGAGAACAGTGGCTCCATTGGCCACAGTAATAAACTGTGGATAAGGGGAATTCAGGTACTGGGCAGGTTGATGTGGAGTAATGTGATGAGTAGCGCCAGAATCCACAATCCAGCCCAATCCGGTGGAGAGACAGGCAGTACCTGTGTTAGAGACGGAGGCAACAGAGGCAGATGGGGGATGGAGCAAGCCCTGGAGATGCTGGAGCTGAAGACGAACACTTTCAAGATCAGGAGGAGCAGCATCGGTAGCAACAGAAGCCGCCGGGCGAGGAGGATAGCCAACTTTCTTGTAGCAGGTTGCCTCGAGATGACCATCTTTCCCACAGAAGGAACACTTCGGCCGACCGCGGCCACCACGACCACGGCCGCGAGATCCCGAACGACCCCCCTGAGTAGAAGGAGGAGGGAAGAGTAGAAGCGGAGGTGCCTGCTGAAGAAGGGCCGGAGGAGCCGTAGTATCTGGAGGAGGTGGTACTCGGAGAATCATGGAGCACACATTAGAAAAAGATGGTGTGGTAGAGGAAGCCAGGACCTGAGCACGAATGCTCTGAAGGTGAGGGGGAAGACGGG
The DNA here is from genome assembly GCA_039583875.1 of Platanthera guangdongensis. NCBI lineage: Eukaryota > Viridiplantae > Streptophyta > Magnoliopsida > Asparagales > Orchidaceae > Platanthera > Platanthera guangdongensis. The sequence continues at coordinate 52,038,036 of CM077166.1, forward strand.
CCATAAGGATGGCAGTACAGGCGGCTTCCTTCTGAGCGCGCTGAGCAAGAGCATCATTGGTAAACGGCTGATGCTGGATCCAGGCTTCAGCAAGAGTCTTCGCACGAGCAATAAAGGAGGACATATCGGAAGCCCCTCCAGCGTCAAGAGAAAACAGGTCAGTGAGGATGTCGTAGAGATGCTGGAGGCTGTCCCGACCAGAATATAAGGAGTGTAGCTCAGTCCACATATCTTTGGCAGTCTCATGATACATAGCCATTTGATATGGTTCACCATCCAAAGAATTCAAGATCCAGGTCTGAACTCGGCCATCATTGCGGAGCCAGTCGTCGGTGGGAGGGGTGGGTGGAGCCTGAGTAAGGTGAGGGAGAAGGCCCTTGGCCTGAAGAACTCGTTGAACTGAATGTACCCAAGGAATGAAGTTCTTCTTTCCGGAAAGAGAGATGGTAGTGATGCGCAGCTCGTCACGGAGTTCTGTAGGGTAAGCCGGGCGGTCAGTCAGACAAGCCGGGCAGTCAGCAGGCGGGCTGGCCGTCGAGCCAGAAGAGTTGCCGGAAGAGCCCATAAGGGGAGACCGCGACGAGTAGAAGATAAACCGCCGGCAAGAAAGACTAGGAAGACCACAACCAGAATGCGGATAGGAAGCAGTCCGCACGGTCAAGCCGGACACCAGCGAGTAGTCAGGTCGCGACCAAAGGGCAAACAAAAAAGAGAGAGAACGCCCCGATCTAGGTGAAGCCAGCAGCGGTCAGAGCGCAGCCCGCAGGAGAGAACCCGCAGCGGGTTGACAGAGAACGCGGAAAGAGGAGATAGGCCGCGAGTAGGAACTCGAGCGACTAGAGAAGAGAGGCCGCGAGGAGGAGCTCGAGCGGCTAGGGGAGAGAGGCCGCGAGTAGGAACTCTAGCGGCTAGGGAGGACTGTGGCCTGGCAGCGGACAGAAGACAAAGCCGCAGCGGTCAGAAGGCGAAGCCGCAACGGTTAGAAGGTGAAGCCGCAGCGGAGCGGACAGCGGACAAAAAAAGAGAGCTCGCAGCGGGTAGAAGAAGGGTGGGCCCCACGAAGCAGAGAGAGAGTGTGGCTATAAGAAGCCTGAAGAGAGTGGAACCACGGAGAGGGAGAGGAGAAGCGGATGCAGAGGTGCAAACCGCAGAGCCCGGGGCTGACAGTAGACCGGAGCGGGTAGGCTACCAGTCCGCAGGAGACACAACAGCGGGTAGGAGAAAAAAAAACCGGGCGGGCTTGGCGGTTAGAAAAAGGGCAAACCGGAGAGGACAGTAACCTGCCTCTGATACCATGTTAAGAGAGCTCAAAAACTTGTATGTATGCTTGTGTATGTAAATACAAGGAGAGAATACAAATATATAGGAAGATGAAGAGAGAAGAGAATCCTATACAAGATGTGGGACTAAAGGAGGAGAGAAGATAAAACACTAAATGAGCCCAATAATGAGCCCTTTACATGGGCTACTTTAACACTATTTAATGCTCCATTGTACATATGTTTAAAATTTCAAGATCCCTTCAATAAACACCTTTTTTCCTTAAAGCCCGCCAAATTAGTTTTCTATTTCTCAATTATAAGCCATTTTCATATGAATATCTTTTCTTTGGTCTTTCTATATATATTTTAATTGTTTTAACACTATCGCTTCCTAGATCTTATTGGCACAAAACCATATTAATTATGAGTTTGACATAATCTTTTTAGTCCGCGTTTCACAACTCTCATAACTTCATGTTTAACTCATACATTTGAATCTTCTATCTTTAGCACAATCTCGAACATTCTACTTTTTTTTATAAACTGGTATCTAAATATGTTTTTCTCCGCTCACTTCCATACTCTTCAAATTCAAAATTTCATTGAAAAAAGTGTCAAACAAACATTTTGGTGGCCCCATTATCTCCTAAAAAACTAATTCCACTTCATTTCTCTTGATCATTCTACAATATACCTTTTTATTCTATCAATTATACTCTTCCAAAATATATGTTTCCTTAAAACTATCATTTGATAATATCTCAAAGCTGGGTTCATATTTTTCTTGATGTTTAATCTTCAATTCATATCCTGTTATCTTCAGTTTCAACGTCTCTGATTGTTGTTTGACGTAGCCTTGTCGTAGGTTGGTCTTTTTTACTCCGGCAGGATGCAAAGATGAGTCATAAGACAAGACTGACCCATAATAGGATTGAAATTGCTACATACTAGTCCGGCGCTTTGCTGAGACTGGCCTCTATTGTAAGTTATTTTTTTGGGGTCCTACCTGTTTGTTTATCCATCATAGAACTCAGACTACTATAATGTCACATAAGATGGTGATCGAGGTTGTGATTCACATGGTTGACCCTCTTTAACTGATCAATGGACAACCGATTGATCTATGATGCATAATATAGTTGTGAGAGCATGTGCTAGGTAGAGGCACGTGCTTGTTCAAGGAATCAAGCAATCTTCTAATTCTTAGCCTTTTTATCTTATTATGTCTAGTATTTGTATAGGTTTCTTGTTCTGGGTTATTAAAAACATTTTTTTGAAGGACAATATGTAAGAGGAATCCAACATTCCCTTAACTACTTGTATTTATATGGTAAGTGATAGACATTGTTTGGTGATATTGATCTTCTTATCCTTTTGATCTAGGTACTTTCTTGCTGTGAAGAAGCACAAGAAGAACTCATCCAGCAAGTTCTATTGTTCATTGTCCGTAACAAGTCACTTGGAATAAATGAGGTCGTGAGGTTCTTGAGACCTTTTATTATGTTTTCTGTAATGTGGAAGCCTACATCTTGTACATATTTCTTTTCGAGGAACTTGATATCAGAAATTGCTTCACTGTCATGCTCATTTCCATTGGAAGCAATCATCATTTTGAAGTTCCTCACAAAGTGCCTGAAGTATTTTCCTTCAACAAATGAGAAGGTAGCAACCCTCAACTTTCTTTTATTTATTGCATGAATTATGTTAGTCAGTGGGATCTCCTTGTGACATGATGACTCTTGTGAGGTTTGGAGGAAACATTTGCAACTCTGGTGAAATAAAAAAAAAACCTATAGAGATTTGCTCTCCGCTTTTCCTGATTTTTGGCTGTTTTTTTACGCTAGCTGGCTACAACCTTTTCTTTCAAGCAATTGCTTATGACTCCCATTTCATAATAAAAAAAAAACCTATAGAGTCCCTCACAAAGTAAACATGAAAATCCATTGATATTTATTTACTCCAACACTCTTACCTCAAATCATTCACAACTCACCCACAAGTGTAACATAATTAAGTGTGTCAATTCCTTTCGTTATTATCTTTGTAACGTGATCTTTGTTCTTGACAAATGAGAACTGAATTGGCTGGAAAGTTTTTTTACTTAATTGTTTTGGCTATTGTGCTGCAAGATTATGGCTGCAACGTTGATTAATTGTCCATAGTAGCTTGAAGGATCATTTTAATTTTTGCAAGCTTAGTTTAATAGGGTCTCAGCAAGTCCCCCTTAGCCATGTTCAATATTCAACTGGCACTATGACTCCCATCGCCTAAAAAGACAATCTAGGGGTAGAATGTTTATTTTTGTTGTAATATGTAATAGTATTTGTGTTGTTATGCGAATATTTCTCATTGTATTATCTGCCTCCATATATAGAGGGAATATTGGCTCATATTGAAAAAAGGAAACATTATTTTTCATCCTTCAACATGGTTTCAGAGCCCGTGCTCCTGGTGCCCTAGTGGTTCCGCTGTCCGCTCAATCCCGCTTCTGCTCAATCTCCCTTCCGCTTTTGAGCCCGTCTCTCCATCCCGTCTGGTTCCGCGCCTTTCTCACTCTCCATCGTTCGGTTCACCAGTCCCACAAAGTCGTTTTCGCCACTCAGTCGCTCGGTTCGCCGCTCCTGCCGCTCTCGTTCTAAAAATCCATGGCTCCTTCCGACGCCTTCAACGTCTCCTTGCTCTTCAACCACTCCTTCCTCTTTCGACACGCCTTCAGCCAGCGGTTTTTAGTGGCTCCTCCAACACTCTTACCTCAGTGAAGTGCCCGCCCCTTCCGACACCGTCTATACTTCTTAGTGATTGCATGGAGTGAATTTCTCTTCCTCCCTGACTCTAAAACTATAATTGATTTTTTAAATGATATTTTGTGCCACAAGTGTAGTTACATAAGCTTTAAGTGTGTCAATTCCTTTCGTAATCAACAATAATTCAAATTCCAGATTATAAACGATAATATAGAGAGTACGTTAACGACAAATTAACGACAAATGACTATCTTATTTGTGGTAAGCAAGCTTGAAGTTATTTCTTGACATGAAAAATAAAAGAGAACGAGATGAGGTGAGAATACCACAACACACGAATTCCCGCGGTGTAGGAGTGGAGTAGAGGCAGAGGGCCGAAGGAATGGTTTGGACAGCTCCGACAGGGGAGCCAGGCCTGAGGGGCCACAATTGCCCGAGAAGGAGGCTTCTCGAATGGACGGGAAGGGCGGTAACAACGACCGATTCAGGCCGGCGACGGGGAAGGGATCTGGAGTTTATCGCGGGCTTGGCAGGAATTGTCGGCAGTGCAATTTAGGGCGGGAAGGGCGGCCCTGTCCTCGTCAAAATGCCCAGCAACGGGCGGAAGTGGTATCGCCGGAGCTGGAGGAGCTATGCTGATCGACAGCGACAGGAAGCAAGAGCGGGGTGGTTGCTGGTGTTTCGGGAAACAGAGTTTTTCCCTGTTCTGTTCTACGTCTCCACTTGCTGAAATGCAACTTTTTCAAGGAAAAGGAGTACAATGCCTCATTAATAAAGTGGACGGGGAAGGTCAAAAAATACATGCTAGTTGTTTTCTCAATAAATATGGGAGTTTCAGTGGTCAAGGGCCTACCTTTAATAATATTAAAAGGAAGGATAGCATTTTAATTTTTGCAAGCTTAAGTTTAATAGGGTCTCAGTCCTGAAGTCCCCCTTAGCCATAGTTCAATATTCAACTTGGCACTAGATTTGGACACTTTTTGCAAATTTTTTTGGCAAATTTCTCAAAATTACTGTATTTCGCCTAAAAAGGTGAGACGAAAAAGTGAGAAAGAAAGTGGGTCAATAAAATAGAAAAGTGGCAAGCAAAAGGAAGCATTATACTTGTGGTTCATTAAAATATTGCATTTACGTGCTAGTGTCAGACACCTACGAAAATTTATGAAACCAATGTCAACTATTGACATGTCGTCACACAACGATATCTGTATAGCACCACAAAATTTTAAATCGAGCACAATTTTTTCATTTAAAACAAACCACATAAATCCTTTAAATCGTGTGTCGCTACGAGGAAGAAACAATCTAGGGGGCTGAATCAATTCTCCTACTACGACTAAGCCTAGAAAGTTTAAATTCGATCTCACTTAGAATTATAGGATAATGCGGTGAACTAAAAATGCAATCACCCAAAACAAAATCTACAAAAGGTGGATCAAAAGTGGGATCACCAAAAGAGTGAGCAACATCCAAATCGAATGTCTCACTAGAATCAAGCGCGTCTTCCTGGAGCGGGGGTCCAAGCAGAAGAATGACACTAAATAGAAGCGGTGTAGTGGTAACTAAGGAAGGTGAGGGAGATGGTGACGAGGTCCTCCCAGGAGCCTTAGGTACAAGACTATTCTTCTGGGGAAGAAGAACAATTTTGCGCCCACGGTGATCAAAGGAATGAAAGTTCCTCACACCATCATGCACGACGCCCCTATCGTACTGCCATGCTCTACCTAGCAAGATATAGCAGACATCGATGAGGGCGACATCACATAGGACAGAATCCCGATACACATTCCCGATAGAGAAATCTATGAGACAGCGATGAGTAACGGGCATAGTCATGTGACTATTAACCCCAGATAAGTGGTAGGGTCGCTCCAAGGGGTGCGTCTCGAGTCCTAGCTTCTCAACCATACGTTTGGAAACGGAATTTTCCATGCTACCGCTGTCCATACCTGCATCTTGACAGCATGCCCTGGAGATCCCTATGTGGAGAGAGATGATGTTTGAGAAAATGACTGCCCTTGCGAAGAACCACACATGAGATTTGGTGCATCTTACTCATGGAAAGAAGATTGTTGAGTGCAAATGAGTGTTCTCTGTCAAACAAAACTCTTAAGGGATTGTTGAAAGGTATAAGACGAGGCTGGTGGCAGGAGGTTATATACAAACCCTCAAAATCGACTATCAAGAAACATTTGCCTCGGTTGCAAAGATGAACACTATTAGGATCTTGTTATCATGTGCTGCCTGCAAAGGTTGAGACATTTGACAACTTGATGTGAAGAATGCGTTCATTCATGGGGATCTGAACGAGGAAGTCTACATGTCTATTCCACCAAGGTTCACCCCTGAAACAATCTTTAAGAGCCTAATTTGGGAGATTCTACAATGCTGTGGTGTCATTTGGGCATCACCAGAGCAATGCTGATCATACATTGTTCATCAAGCATATGACCGATAAACTCACTGTTATCATCGTTGTATATGTTAATGATATTGTTATAACAAGTGATGGTGTGGAAGAAATCAAAAATCTAAAACAAAAATTAGCTACTGAGTTTGAGGTCAAGGACTTGGGAAAATTCAGGTATTTCTTGGGTATTAAGGTCAATCCTCATCTCCCAGAGAAAATACACTCTGGACCTTTTTGAGAAGGCGAGGATGAGTGGATGTAGACCGATTGACACCCCAATTGAAGCTAACCACAAATTGAAGCGTAATGATGGCGAGGTGATCAAAGACATCTCTGAATTTCAAAGACTAGTTGGGAGGTTGATCTACTTGTCTCACTCTCGCCTTAATATTTCTTATGCGGTGAGTGTCATCAGCCAGTTCATGCATGCTACAAAGACACGTCATGTTCATGCTGTTAACAAAATTATTAGGTACCTCAAGTTCTCACCAGGAAGTGGGATTTTGTTTGCTCCAAATTCTTGTCTAAATATTGATGTTTGCACTGATGCTGATTGGACCTGGTCTGTTGAAGATCGTCGATCAACCTCAGGATATTGTTCCCTTGTTGGAGGTAACCTCGTTACTTGAAGGAGCAAAAAACATTAAGTAGTGGCAAGATCCATCGCAGAAGCCGATTTTAGAGCTATTGCTCATGGGGTATGCGAAGGATCATGACTACGTTCCTTGATGAGTGACCTAGGACTTTTTGAAGTCGAATCCATCTGGTTGTATTGTGATAATAATGCTGCTATCTGTATCACCCACAACCCTGTCCAACCTGACCACAAAAAACACATTGAAGTAGATCAACACTTTATCAAAGAGAACATTGGGAAGAGAGTTGTGTGTACTTATTTTGTTCTCTCTTACAAACAACTTGCTGATATCCTTACAAAAGTGTTGAACGGAAGTATATTTGAAAAGATTGTTGACAAGTTGAGCATGATTAACATCTCACATCCAATTTGAGGGGGAGTGTTGTGAAATGCAATAGTATTTGTGTTGTTATTTTCTTACGAATATTTCCCATTGTATTATCCGCCTCCATATATTGAGGGGATATTGGCTCGTATTGAAAAAACTGAAACATTATTTTTCATCCTCAACAATCTTCATGTGAGCTAACCCAATTAGCATTAGAGAAGCCTTTAACTAGTCCTTCAATGAAACCTTGATATTAAGGTGCCTATTTTGTGTATAAATATTCCTTTCCCCAACCCCTTTAGGTACCTTAAGAGTTTCAGAACATCATTCATGTGGTTATCTCAGATACACTGCATAAGTTGGCCAATATTGCCATAACATATATTATATGACTCAGAGTATGTGAAAAGATAGATGAATCATCTCCTTCCCGTGGGCCTATTGCAACCATTGCTGAGACTAGCATGCAGATTTTCTTCGATGAGGTTTTTCGTCTACATGGGATGCCGAAGAACATCGTATCTGATTGCTACAAAATTTTTACTAGCCGGTTTTGGAAGGAACTTTTCACTCTTAGAGACACCAAATTGGTCTTCTCCAATGCCTCCCATTCACAGTCCGACGGGCAGACCGAGATGGGAAACTGCACAGTTGAAATGTATCTGCGTTGCATCACAGGGGATCGTCCCAAGGACCGGGTCATGTGGTTACCTTGGGTTGAATACTGCTGCATACACTTCTTACCCCACCGTTATGCAGACTACACCCTTCCGACTGATTTATGGGAGGATCCTCCCCGTCTACTATCATACGGTGGGGCACCTCCTTGCTTGAGATCGTCGGCCGGAAGCTCCTCGATCGGGATTAGATTTTGATTATTGCGCGAAAGCGTCTCCTCCAAGCTCAACACCACATAGAAGTTTCATTTTCTTCGCCATCAGTGATTGTGTTTGGCTAAAACTCCGGCCTTACCGCCATACTTCAACCTCCACCTCTCCCTCCATCAAATTGGGCCCTAAATATTACGACCCATATTGTTAACCCAGAAATCAGCGATCCTTCCCAAGGTAGCCAGCTGGCTAGTCGCAATCCTCAGATTCTCCCTATTGATCGCGACAAGTCCCAGCTCAGGCGGACAGTTTTCCCTGTCCGCCTAGGTCTCCTGGCAACCGCGTGCCCTGCGGGACGGCGGGCTATTCCTATAGCTCACCCTCGCAGGCCATGCGGTTAGGCCCGCTAACCGTGCAGTGCTTTTCCTTGCAGGAGGCAGCCCACCATCAGGATCTCGCCCGCAGGAGGGCGCCCGCTTCGGAGTTTGCCAGGCGGACTCCCCCTTGGAGTCCGCCCTGGCCGCCCGCAGGAGGCGGCATCCGCTCCAGCCGGGCGGACTCCCCCCGGAGTCCGCCCAGGCCGCTCGCAAGGGGGAGGCCTCCGCTAGCCGAGGCGGACTCCCCCCGGAGTCCGCCCAGGACGCCCGCAAGGGGGCGGCCTCCGCCAGCCGGGCGGACTCCCCCGGAGTCCGCCCAGGCCGCCCGCAAGGGGGCGGCCTCCGCCAGCCGGGCGGACTCCCTCCCCCCGGAGTCCTCCCATGCCGCCCGCAAGGGGGCGGCTCCGCCAGCCGGGCGGACTCCCCCCGGAGTCGCCCAGGCCGCCCGTAAGGGGGCGGTCTGCGCCAGCCGGGCGGACTCCCCTCGGAGTCCGCCCAGGCCGCCCGCAAGGGGGAGGCCTCCGCCAGACGGGCGGACTCCCCCCGGAGTCCGCCCAGGCCGCCCGCAAGGGCGCGGCCTCCGCCTGCCGTGCGGACTCCCCCCGGAGTCCGCCCAGGCCGCCCGCTCGGGGCGGCCTCCGGCCTGCCGGGCGGACTCCCCCGGAGTCCGCCCAGGCCGCCCGCAAGGGGGCGGCCTCCGTTCTTCTCTCCCGGCCTCGTGCCGCCTGCTTCGCTCGCCAACCTGGAGGACTCCATTTTCCAGTTCGCGGAGTCCGCACAGGTCGTCATGCTGACATCACTGGGCCCCGCTTTTTGAAGATCTTCCCCGGGCCTATAAATACCACCTGATACATCTCATTCAGGAGGACCAGAGGTGGAGACAACTCTTGCCAGCAGACCCTGCGGACTCAGTTTTCCAGTCCGCGCAGTCCTCCATCAACCTGCCAGCAGACCCTGCGGACTCAGTTTTCCAGTCCGCGCAGTCCTCCATCAGCCTGCTAGCAGACCCTGCGGACTCAGTTTTCCAGTCCGCGCAGTCCTCCATCAGCCTTCCAGCAAGCTCTGCGGACTCAGTTTTCCAGTCCGCGCAGTCCTCCATCAGCCTTTCAGCAGACCCTGCGGACTCAGTTTTCCTGTCCGCGCAGTCCTCCACAGCTTACCTGCAGCTTGCCAACAAGCTTTGCGGACTCAGTTTCCCAGTCCTGCAGCAGCTAGCAGCCTCTTTTACTTAGTCTCTGACAGCTTCTTTTCTCTGCTCTCTGGCAACTTCTTCTCCCTTAGCCGCCAGCTTCCCTTTGTACCCCTTTAATGCTTTGTTGTGAAGGTGTACTTGTAAGCTTGTAATCTCTCGCTATTAATCAAAGGAAAGCCCGTCGCAAGAGTGACATTTAGGCCGCGGTCGGGCGAAGTGTGCTGTTGCCGCTGCTAGCGGCCCCCTCTCCTTGCTCTCTGCTCAGCAAGCCTTGCTCTCTGCTCAGCAAGCCTTGCTCTCTGCTCAGCAAGCCTTGCTCTCTGCTCAGCAAGCCTTGCTCTCTGCTCAGCAAGCCTTGCTCCCTGCTCAGCAAGTTCTTCGCCGCTCCTTGAGCTCTCTGCTGGCGGTCCGTCGCAGTAACTGTCTGCTCGACAGCTCCTGGTCAACCTCCTCTTCCTCTCTTGATCAACCCTCTCTGTTGATCAAGGCTCTACTCTGATCTCAGCAGTCTCTCCTCTACCCCCGCAACCCTCCTTGAACAAGCTGTTTGCTCCACTCTCGAGCACTCAGAAGCTTCCTTCTCCTCTACCCCCGCAGCCTTCTCCTTCCTCCTCTCCTAGCCTGTGAGACCAAACACCCCGTCCGTGTTAGCTGTGCCCTCGGTGCCGTTTCCGCGCATCAACAGTTTTGATGCGGTGAGCGTGGAACATCAGTTAACGCGCGATCCTTCAGATTCGAGCAGGCAGTGAAAGCGGCAGTTAACCATGTCAGACCATCAATCGACCGAGAACCTTGCTCCAAGTCCCAGTGAAGATCCTCTCTGGGAAGCCTTTGAGCAGACGTGCCGTGAGAATGCTCAACAATTCCAAGCAATCAACAAAGTTCTTGCTGCAATCACGCAGCGATTAGACACTCATCCAGCAACAGCTCCAGCTGCTCCAGCTGCTCCAATCAACCCAGCACCAACATCAGAGCATCAGCAAGCTTACTCTCAAGCTTGCCCGCCTTTCTATCCTCCTTGCACCCCAACCTTTCCGCAAGGGCCTGCAGCCCCTTTGCGACCTCAGGACGAAGAGTTTGCTGCTCGCCATAACTTCTTCGGGAAGCAGCCCGGGGAAGTACTGCTAGATTTCTCAATTTTCAGGGAAGTCATCCCTACCCTTCGGCTCCTGCCCCTGCTCCTCCTGCAGCAACTTTTCCTTTTTATCCTCATGCTCCTTTTGCAGCTGCAGCTTATGCACCTTTTTATCCCTATGCTGTAGGAGAGCAAGAAGAACCTTCACCATTCGCGGAGAATGTTCGCCATGAGCATACTCCAGCAAACTTCAGAGAGCCTCGACTGCCAATCTACACTGGAGAGACAGATCCAGTAAAGCACCTCCAAGCTTTTGAGTCAGCCGTTGCTCTCAAAACCCTTTCAGATGCAACCAAGTGCAAGCTCCTTGTCACTACCTTTGATGGACAAGTGAGGGACTGGTTCTATGGCCTCCGTCCTCACTCCATCACTTCCTTCGTAGATCTACGAAGAGAGTTTGTTCTCAGATTCTCTACATCAACCAAGAGAAAGGGCGGTCCTGAAGCCCTCTTTGAGATCAAGCAGCGTGGAAATGAGACTTGGTCTCAGTTTGTTGATCGATTCCAAAGAGAGATTTTGGACATCGAAGTTACTGATCAAGAAATGTACAGAGTGACCCTTATTCACGGTCTTCGTGAAGGGCCTCTCAAATTTGAAGCCAATGTCCGTGCTCCAAGGACATATCAAGAGTTGATTGCTCTAGCCAACTCATATATCCGAGACGAAAAGAGCAACCCAGGCTTTGTCTCCAAGCTTTTATCCGAGGAGGATCTCTCTCGCAAGCATCCTCCAAGGTCTCCTCACAATCATTTCCCAACTCACTCAAGGAAGGAGAGAAGGATTCATCGCCATCGATACTCCTTCCCGAGCCGTGATCGTGCTCAAGACCCATTGCTGCCTCTAGCTCCTTCTTCTCAAACAGCAGCAGTTCATCACCAACAAGACAACGACTTGCCTGAGTCTGATCTTGACGAGGCCATGCAAGAAGTAATCCAAATCATGAGAGATAGGGCAAACTTCAAGAAGCCCTATCGACCAGCAGATCAAAGATCTAGGGGTTCAGAACCTTACTGCGAATTTCACAAAGAACTAGGTCACCTAACAGAAGACTGCCGAGCATTCCGGCAGCTTGTGCAAAGGATGCTCCGGCAGGGGAAGATGCATGACCTGTTTCCCAAAGAAGAACGCCCTGATCCAGCAACTTCAAAGGGCAAAGAAGTCGTAGACGTTCCTTGCTCCTCAAGGGGAGTAAACCAAGTCGAAGAGCCTCCTCTACTCGTTGTTAACCAAGCCGTCGAATGCTTCGATGCCGATGACGAAGGTGTGCTTGGAAGGCTATTCTAAGCAAGCGATGGACTTCACAGTCCTCCAAAGCTCCTAACAACCTTCATGAGTTATCTCAACCCTTGCTCTTTCTCTCTTCAAACATTTTCATTTCACCAAACACTTCTCAGTGTTCGTCTCTTGCTTTTCAACAAAGATTTTTATCAGGGATCTTATACTGACACAGTTCCCTTCTTGTGATACTCCTTCCTCTGCTTTTCTCTCTGAGGGATCACTACGCCAATGAGATATCACCGAGTCTGAAATGTTCCCTCCGTAGTTTGTTCTCGCACCACCACTACGACCACATATGGCGGGAGTATACCCATGTGTGTAGTGGGAGCAGTTCAATCACGATAATGGGCTTTAGATTTCGGATCCTAGCCGACATCTGACACAGAGTGTGTACTAGGGGAGCCCCATGTATTAGCTCTGCTGTACTTTGTATAGGATACATTACAGTTATGATGATCTTTGCTTGACAAGCAATGACGATCAAGCGTAGCCTTGTCTCTTCGATCATCACCTAACTGTGATGGTTGAACACTCTCTGTAA
>CM077166.1:52051269-52165754 GCA_039583875.1 Platanthera guangdongensis
GACTCCCCCCGGAGTCCGCCCAGGCCGCTCGGAACGGGGAGGCCTTCGCTAGCCGGGCGGACTCCCCCCGGAGTCCGCCCAGGACGCCCGCAAGGGGGCGGCCTCCGCCAGCCGGGCGGACTCCCCCCGGAGTCCGCTCAGGCCGCCCGCAAGGGGGCGACCTCCGCCAGCCGGGGCGGACTCCCACCGGAGTCCTCCCATGCCGCCCGCAAGGGGCGGCCTCCACCAGCCGGGCGGACTCCCCCCGGAGTCCGCCCAGGCCGCCCGCAAGGGGGCGGCCTCCGCCAGCCGGGCGGACTCCCCCCGGAGTCCGCCCAGGCCGCCCGCAAGGGGGCGGCCTCCGCCAGCCGGGCGGACTCCCCCGGAGTCCGCCCAGGCCGCCCGCAAGGGGGCGGCCTCCGCCTGCCGTGCGGACTCCCCCCGGAGTCCGCCCAGGCCGCCCGCAAGGGGGCGGCCTCCGCCTGCCGTGCGGACTCCCCTCCCCGAGTCCGCCCAGGTCGCCCGCTCGGGGGCGGCCTCTGGCCTGCCGTGCGGACTCCCCCCGGAGTCCGCCCAGGTCGCCCGCTCGGGGCGGCCTCTGGCCTGCCGGGCGGACTCCCCCCGGAGTCCGCCCGCAAGGGGGCGGCCTCCGTTCTCTCCCGGCCTCGTGCCGCCTGCTTCGCTCGCCAACCTGGCGGACTCCATTTTCCAGTTCGCGGAGTCCGCGCAGGTCGTCATGCTGACATCACTGGCCCCGCTTTTTGAAGATCTTCCCCGGGCCTATAAATACCACCTGATACCTCTCATTCAGGAGGACCAGAGTTGGATTCAACTCTTGCCAGCAGACACTGCAGACTTAGTTTTCCAGTCCGCGCAGTCTTCCATCAGCCTGCCGGCAGACCCTGCGGACTCAGTTTTCCAGTCCGCGCAGTCCTCCATCAGCCTGCCATCAGACCCTGCAGACTCAGTTTCCAGTCCGCGCAGTCCTCCATCAGCCTTCCAGCAAGCTCTGCGGACTCAGTTTTCCAGTCCGCGCAGTCCTCCATCAGCCTTTCAGCAGACCCTGCGGACTCAGTTTTCCTGTCCGCGCAGTCCTCCACAGCTTACCTGCAGCTTGCCAGCAAGCTTTGCGGACTCAGTTTCCCAGTCCTCCAGCAGCTAGCAGCCTCTTTTACTTAGTCTCTGGCAGCTTCTTTTCTCTGCTCTCTGACAACTTCTTCTCCCTTTGCCGCCAGCTTCCCTTTGTACCCCATTAATGCTTTGTTGTGAAGGTGTACTTGTAAGCTTGTAATCTCTCGCTATTAATCAAAGGAAAGCCCGTCGCAAGAGTGACATTTAGGTCGCGGCGGGCGAAGTGTGCTGTTGCCGCTGCTAGCGGCGCCCTCTCCTTTCTCTCTGCTCAGCAGGCCTTGCTCTCTGCTCAGCAAGCCTTGCTCTCTGCTCAGCAAGCCTTGCTCTCTGCTCAGCAAGTCTTGCTCTCTGCTCAGCAAGCCTTGCTCCCTGCTCAGCAAGTTCTTCGCCGCTCCTTGAGCTTCTCTGCTGGTCGACCGTCGCAGTAACTGTCTGCTCGACAGCTCCTGGTCAACCTCCTCTTCCTCTCTTGATCAACCCTCTCTGTTGATCAAGGCTCTCCTCTGCTCTCAGCAGTCTCTCCTCTACCCCCGCAACCCTCCTTGAACAAGCTGTTTGCTCCACTCTCGAGCACTCAGAAGCTTCCTTCTCCTCTACCCCGCAGCCTTCTCCTTCCTCCTCTCCTAGCCTGTGAGACCAAACACCCCGTCCGTGTTAGCTGTGCCCTCGGTGCCATTTCCGCGCATCAACACATATCAGATCCTCCAATGCATCAGTGAGGTGGCCTATCAGCTCCAGCTCTTATTAGAGGCTCGCATACATGATGTCTTCCATGTGTCTCAACTGAATCCGTTCGTGGGCGCTCCTACGACTGAGCCATTGGTTCATTTTCCGCACAACTTGAGGACGAGCCGACTCTCTACGGGGAAAGAGATGTTATGGACCCACGTTGGGGACGAACTTATCAACGTTGAGTTCAGTCCACCAAGGAGTGATCATATTTTTATTTCGCATGTTATCGTATTTTATGTTTTAAATTTTGTGCATGTTATATTTTATCTCACTTGTGTTATGACCCAAGTGAGGGGCTCTTAGAATCAGGTTGATGAGTTGGGTTTGGACTCTTGAGAAGTTCGGAAGTTATTATTCCAAATTTTTCTTCTTTCTCTTCTCTTTTCCTCTCTCTCTTCCTCCTTTCCCTGACTCGTTCTCTGCTGCACGAAAACCGCAGGAACCGACGAGAGCTAGCGCCCGATCCGTCAGATATCTCGTTCACAACAATAGCTCCACCGGGATCTAAGAAGGGGGACTCAAATCCCTTAAGGGACTTCTCCATTGTTCACCTTATCACTCGATCTCAATCCATGGCACACTACAGTGAATTCGATGTGATAGTGCATGAATGCCACAACTCAATTGTAGAGCCATCTAGATCAATCAAAGCTTCTTTAATATCATGAAGAAGCAGACACTACATGTAGAGATTATCTCACTACTTTACTCTTTGATCTTAAATGTTTTTTTTGCTAGCTCGCTGCGGCCTTTTCTTCCATGCAATTGCTTTGGGCTCCCATTCCAGAATACATCAATACAAAGAACTGTATTTATAAGTATGCCCGTAATAGAAGTAATTATGAAAAGGCCACTGGCTTTTATTTGTTGTTGCCAAAATGAAAAAAAAGTACAGGGATTTGAACTTCTGTGTTTGTGATTTGACATTTATGCTGTTTCTTCTGATTCCTGATATAATGTCCTTATTTTTGCATTTCTCCAACTTCTGCTTGTATTCTCATGGTACCGAACTAAGTCATTTTTATTCTGATCTCTGATGCGAAGAGATTGTAGATTGCTCATGTTATATTCTAATTCCACTATACTGTTAAATTAGTTTCTTAAAATTGATCGTTTTATCTATAATCATATTTACCTCATTCAGGAATTTATATGCATTGTAAGTTCTGCTGCACATCTTGTGGATGCATATGTTGTGGTTTTGCAGCGAACCGTTGGTGCTGAGAAGGTAACCAACTTGTTTTTTTTTCCTTGCCTGCTCATACTCTTAGCATCAAGTGTCCTTACTAAAGCCTTTCATCTTGTGACCATTTATAAATTTCCTGAGGTTGCATGAGTGTACCTTTATTGTTAGACTTCTTGCATTGTTATTATTTTCTTTCTGATTTTACTCTTTGTAATTTCAGATAATTGGCTGTTTCCCTCTTTATTTCAGCATTTCCTAAATTAGTATGTTTCATTTGCATACTGTGCTACGTATGTATTGTTTCTGTTGACACATGTAACAAATAATGGCAGAGAGTTGCCTTCACTTATTGATCATGGTCATAAATTTACCCATAAAATTTCGATCTATTATAACATTGACACCATGCACTAAATTGCTTTGTGCTAGTATGGTAGTGCTAAGAACCTGGGACTGAGATGAGGTTTTTTAGTGAACCTTCTAACAATCTAGTATGCAAGGGATTTGTTTGTCAAGTACTCTGGTCTCTGAGTGTAGCATCTAATTATTGGATCAACTTAAGATTTTAGGGTACATTTTGTAAGGTTTCCTTGAAGGATGAATTTTTTGGTCTTGATGACAGAAGACAAGTGAGAAAATCATCCCCAATATTGAGCATAGGGATATGTGAGGATAGGAGGCTATAACAAAAATATTATGGAACATTTTCCTCTCTTATATACGTGGGTGTGTGTGGGTGGAGTGGGGTGGGGGGGGGGGGGGGTGTGGGGGTGTTGGGGGGGGGGGGGGTAGAAGGTAGCATGACTTAAACCCTAAATCTCTCCTTTTAATCTTCTCTCCCTCCTCATCTTCTCAGACTAGGGCTAGGGTTGAGCAAGTCAGGACTCCCCTCTTCCTCTTCCTCTCTCTGTCAAGCTCGACTCCCTTTACATCCTTCGTCGTTGAGAATGATAGGTCAAGGAAGGGTCAAGACGATCCTTGCTGATTATCTCATGGTTGCACACCGTCTCACAATCAGAAGGTCATAGAATTATGGTATCAGATCCTTCTCCTTCCACGCATGCCTTTGCTCACAAGCCAGATTGTATCCTCTGTCTTTGCTACAACATGATGATCCACTGGTAGCCTCTCGCTTGATTGCTGCTGTGCCCGAGTTCGAGTGGCTGCGCTCAATAGCTGCTGATGTAGGGGTAGGCTAGTGGTGCACAAAACCTACAACGCTAGGTGTGAGCGCAATGGTGACACGCTAACCCAAACCTATATGCGATGCGATGATCAATGTTTCGACAAATAACTGCAAGCAATGAAAATTTAGCACCACACAGATTTTAAAATATAACAAATATTTATTTTAGGCAATATTATAATGGCTTTCCTCCGCTCGGAGGGCCAAAGAGAAGCGCGCGACGAATGTTTCCTCCTGCAAGTTATTAGAGCACCAAAACAAAGTTCTACAAACAGGAATCACAACAAATTATAATAAATCACCCAAATGAAAATGCCGAATCAAAGAGTACAATACTACAAAAGCTCACAAAGTAGAGGGCTGAACCGAGACACTGAAGATTTGGAGGGCCGGATGTGTAGATCGGCGATCGGAGATGGAACCGGTGGCGAAGCGGCGGCTGTCCTCGGCGAAAAACAGTGAAAACGGACAATAAAATGGTGGATCCGGCCACAAATAAGTAGAGCCGGACCGGGGAGGGGTAGATCCGCTATTTAGAGTCGGATCCGGGCAAAAATGGAAAGTATGAGCGGTGAAAATAACGGATCGGGAGCGAAATTCTCAGATCTGAATGGATCTAGAGAATTAGGGTTATTTGGAAGTGGTTCCACGAAGGGTAAGATGAGTGGTCGGCTAGGGATAATGGGCCCTTGGGGGGAGGGGGGTGGCCGGTTTTGGTAGGGGACCGATGGTGGGATGGGGGGAAGACAAGGTGGCTGGCGGCTTGGGCTGAATGGAGAGGGGGCGGCGGAACAGGGGAATGAGGAAGGAGGGCTGGGCGGCGGTGCTAGGAAGTGGGTTTGCTGGAATCCTGCAGGCCGGCGGCTGAAATGGGGGGGGGGGATAAGTGAACAATAAATTGTATAAATGAATAGTGAATAAGGATGAACAGTGGGTTGAGACCTGGGAAGCAACTGGCTGTTTTCAGGGGCTGGAAAGGAGGGCTGCAGTGGGTGGGAACGAAGGTTTGAGTTGTGGAAAATGAAGGTGGGGGTAGAGATTACCTTGGGGAGGAGTTCGGAGGCATAGGAGTCGTCACCTAGGGTTCCCCGACGTCGACACCGGGGAGGGATCGCTGGAATCCGGGAATGTGTCTTCTCCAAATTCTGCAATGACTTGGTTCAGCCTCTTAGACCAATATTTATAAGAGAACAAACTAGAGCTTCACCATTAACGGCTATGATTGGCCGGTGGGATCTGCCACTTAATACATGAAAATAAACTCAAAACAAAATAAACTAATATATGTTTTTGACTCGCGGCGATGTGCCGAACGCAATCGCGGAGTCCGATCGTCGATCCGGGCACGCCATATATGGTAAATTGCCAAATCAGCCTCGAACGGGCCCAAATCTCGTGCTCGTCTCTTCTCCGCATCAGCTGCTACTCCCGAGCACTGATCAACGCGACACTAACGACAACCCTGGTGCTCCCGGACGCCCCTACTACGACAATCATGTTATCTTCTCTCCCTTTCCATCATCTCAAGCTAGTGCTAGGGTTGAGCAAGGCTCCCCTCTTCATCTTCCACACTCACTTGAGCTCTACTCCCTTTGCATCCTACACCATTGGGAAGGCTAGCTCAAGTAAGGGTCAAGAAAATCCTCTCTGAAACCTCTCCCTCTTAAGACTGCACATATGCTCACAATTGGATGATCATAGCATTTTTGTATCAAAGCCTTCTCCTTCCACATGTCCCTCCGCTCGCAGGCCATACATAATCCCCTGTCTTCGGTCTAGTACGACGATCCACTGAAAAACTCTCACTTGATCACTACTATCTTGAGCTCGAGCGTCTGCACTCAATAGATGCTATGCCCGATCCCACCAATCCACGTGGCACTACAACAAGTCACAACCATGTAATCGACGACGCCCACTCCTCAATACTCGCTCCTCTACGCTCGATTCCTCTCTACATTGACTCCAGTAGTTACCGTACCACCGTAACTCCTCTCACACCTAGTTGGCCTACCACACCTCTCTTCTAAGCGGTTCCCAACCATCTTATGCCGCTTTGCCGCTTCTGCCACAGCTTCTCGAGTGCCCAACACTCCGATCCCGGTTTCCCAGCCCTCTACCTCCACTTATGCCACTTCCGGACATTCCCTAAGTGTGTACAACATCCATGGATTAAGGTGGGCTTGCCCTCTCTATGTTGAAAGCAAAATATAATGTCCGTTCAAGCTCAACAAAATGCCATATTCACTGCCTTGACTGCCCGCCTTGATGACATTCATCTGCCACCCCAGCCCTCTACCTCCACTGCTGCCTCGATGACATATCGTTATCATTACCCTTAGTGAATTTTCGCCATGTGTTAGCGTTTGTGATTCACTGATGAGCATGAAAAGGTAAATCATCTAATTAATATTTTGATGTTAAAATTAAAACAAATGATTAATGATAAAATGCAAGACTCCCTAATGATAAAAATGATAAAGTGATAGTTCACGCCGCAATTTCGATGAATCAAAAAATTTTAAGTTTTAATTTATGTTAAAGTTGGTTCATGATTTTGCTTTAGTTGGGATATGTTTTTTCTTAGGTTTGCATAAAAAAGGCAACCCGGTGCAAAAAGGCACCCCTCGTAGCAGGGGTCCGGGGAAAGGTCCCATCACAAGAGTGAAATGTAGGCAAACCTTACCATGCATTTTTGCAAGAGGCTGCTTCCAGGACTCAAACCCGTGATCTTAAGGTCACATGGCAACACCTCAACCGGTGCACCAAGGCTCCCTTTCATAGGCTTGCATACAAATAAAGAGTACATGTAAATATATATCCATAGTTTGGACATGGCCTAATGCATCTTTGGCTGGCTGCATGCATGTATCGAGACCGGCTGGACATTTCGACTCTGTTTGGGGTGGCTTGTTGAGCGATTTCTATATAGTGATTTAATCACTCATTATCATTTGATTTTCATATCATATTGTTCTAAATCTTCAAAGTCATCATTTGAGCGATTTCTTGCTATATAAACAATATTTTAGGTATTTCATGCGTGAAGGAGACCACCTATTCCTCTCATTCATATTTTATGGTCATATAAGTTTTATTATACCTATTTACATCTACTATGATCATTTGTTTGGGTTCTAGAATGCCCACGATTGATTTTGAGGCACAACAACACTTGCTTGTTCATTTTAAACACTTGTTCATGCACGGGCAGACGTTGTTCTACCTGCAAATCACACAATACGGGGCCATTTCTTCTCACACGAGCATCTGCTCTTCGCGCACGATTGTGCGGGTGTGATTTGGATCATTTAAGGAAACCCCTCTTTGAGAGCCTCATTGTGCTTCTTACGCACGATTGTGAGATTTTCTTTGAGCACGATCATTTGTCTTTTTAGGCCGCCTCCATTTTCCCGCTCTTGTTCCCATTCCTTCACACACGATCAAACGCATGGCCATGTGCTTTGAACGCGCATGATCGTGTCTGAGTTAATATGCGGGCGGCCTATCAATACACCCTTCCGCAATTTCTTCCTGATCTTCGCACCAGGAGCGCCGTTTTCTCCCTTATTTTACCTAGAAGTCTAGAGTCTCGACCCCCAACCATCTCCTACCTCCTAAGCTTCCTAAAAGTGCTAGAGGACATTTGCAAGGATCCATTGGAGCTCCAAGTTGGAGCACTTGGTATTGAGATTAGCAGATCCAGGTGAAAACACGACTAGGAGGAGGAGACAGCTTCTCCCATATCGTGGAGGTAGCCAGCGAGGAAGAGAAAGAGCTGGTGGACAAAACCAAGCTCCCCTTCGAATCCAAGGAAGAGTCTCCCATTCTCTCAGTGCCAAGGATTGATAACATGTATCTATCTCTTCTCATTTAGAAATCTTGTAATATTATTTGAAGTGCTCTCTAAAGCACCTATATGCCATGATCATTGGGCATATGTGCTTATAGGCTCACCCTCATTTGTGGATGGTATGGATATGTGTTTGTTGTTCTTGTTTTGATTTGGATATTATGATCTTGTGCTTGTGTTGGTTTGTGGTTGTGTGTTATTGATGTAAACCAAAATTAGGGTTTTGAAAAATAGGAATTTTTTTCTGCGATTAATTTTAATTGATGAGGGCCAAAGGGGCCAAGTCGAATTTTCGCGCGCAAATCACTTTCAAATGTTGGATTTTTTAAAGTTGTTAGTCGTTATTTGGCGAGAAATTCTCAAGTGTTTAAATGTTCGATTCAAAACGAGACTTCGCGATTTCCGACAAGCCTAATCACAACATTTATGAATAATAACAAAAAAACAGTTTGAGCGTTCGAGGCAAGCTTTAACTAATTAATTGAATTGCATACGATTAAGGATTAAGCTAATAAGTGGAGCAAAGAAACGGGGTGGAGTTTACCCGAGCATGTGCAAAAATACCGCGAGGAGGATGCTGCCTCAAATTAAGACGCACAGAGGAGCTCTTGCTAATTTCTCGGTTGGGCTTCGATCGACTGGTGGTGCTGTGATCCAAGACTATCAATACTCCCGTCTATCGGGAGGTTGAGGCTCGCCGGTCCTTCGATCGAGATGGACCAAAGTCTTTAGGTCACCACAATAGGTCGCTGGTGTTGACGGTACCAAAAAACAGCAGCAGAGTTGCGAGATAGTAGTGCTGACCGGCGAGATAGGGCGCAGAGGCGTCCGTCGAGGGGGAAACCAGGTGTTGTAGCTCCTCTGCAGGAGGAACGATGATCGCTGCTGTAGTCCTGGAGGCTCGTCGTCGAGATGGAGAGGATGATGCACGACTCTTCTCGTTCGCACAGTGAGGTCTTCGTCCGACCGAGGGGAAAACTATTTTTGGTCTGCACCGATTTTTTAGAACACTATTTCTTTGTTGTTGAAGTCTTTCTTTAATAAGTTAGGTAATGTATAGTACTGCAAATTCATTGGATTCATTTCAAAAGCTTGTTGATGTATGCTTAACATGATCCAAGATGCTTTCCTTTGTTAAAAAAACTGTTTATTTACATAAATTGTCTGTTAAAATGAATTAAAAAAAATCGATATTTCATGCCAAAATGCAGAGGCACTGATCACATTTTTTTTGTAATTCTAATAAAGACCATTTGAGAAAGTTGCCTTGGTGACGTCAAATCCTTGTAAGTACCATAGTTTCATGTTAGTAGCTAATATCATGTATGGATGCTGTGATGTACCTATTTGATGATTGTCTACGTTTATACTTTTTAGTTAGCCGTATTGAGGATTTAGCTAGCTATTTATTGGTAAGTATGTATAGGGTGACACTATAATAGTAATAGTGGTTAAAGTTCTTCCTTTTTAACTTTCACATATTTTTGTTCACTTTCGCATATTTATTTATATTGCTTTCATCTTTGTTTAGGAAATGACAAGTGATGCCCAAAGGTGTAGCACAGAAATTTTGAGTATGCTACTATCGTTTTGTGCTTATTTCCTTGGAAAACCTCAGGGGCAAATTGAGGCTGTTGTTGGGATCTCAAGGCATTTGTTGGAGATTCAAAAAAAGCTTGGGTTGAGCTATGCTTTTGAATTTGTTGAGATAGTTGTTTCTGCTTCTGTCATCCTCGCCCAAGTGGAGTTTGAACATGACCAACTATGCATTCTGAAGCTTCTGATACTTCTAATGGAATGGAAAACAGAAGGTGCCACATTCAAATCTCTAGTTTCTATACTATATGTTTTCAGGCTTTCACTGTGTAATTGCTCTCTTTCATTATTATTGGATTTATTACTATATTATTTGATGTTTTTCTTCGTATTTTGATTTTTACATGAATAATTGCACCACTCCCTTTGTGTTCATTGATTGAAGTTTACTTGGAAATTTGAGTTGAGAGGAGCAAAACAACTATATTGCAAAATTAAGGTAAAATACAATACCTTTAGTCCTCATATACTCAGATGAGAATAACACTTGACGAACAATATGACGTGACATACAATATGACATTACAAACAAAAAAATATTTAGAAGTATACTAATATTCAACTCTACTTGTGCAAGGCCAATGCTCTGGATGCTGAATGAAGGAAGCATGGTTATGTGCACATAAATCAAAATGGATTCTTGGGTCTGCTCTCTCTGATGTCTTTGGCTTTGATTTGAGGGCATGATTCCGCAACAAACGTGACGGTATATGAGTCACTATTTCAGTGGTATCTGTGAGAAGCCACTTGTGCATTTATTGTCAAAGGTTAGGTTTTATCCTCTGAGAGAATCCACTTTGTGCATAGTGCCAAAGGTTAGGTTTGTTTCCAATCTTCCCCCGCCCATACCATACCCCGAATGATTGGGGATTATATGGGTTTTGTTGTTGTTGTTGTATACTAATATTCAACTCTACCCCTCAAATTAGGAGTATATGTCAATCATTCCCCACTTAGATATGTTTTCAGCAAAATTGTCAAAGCTTTAACCCTTTGGTGAAAATATTTGTATGTTGATTTTGGGACTTCACGAAGGGTGTGCAAATATTGCCTTTGTCAAGGCGATCTCTAATAAAATGACTATCCACTTCAATATGTTTTATCCTATCATGTTATACTGAATTGTGAGCAATATTAATGACTGCTTTGTTGTCACAATAAAAAGTATTAGACTTGGCCTCTAAGAGACCCAAATTCTGAAGAATTGATTCCAACCATAATCCTTCACAAAAGCATTGGGAATTGCTATATAACTACCTCAACACTAGATCTTAACTACTACATTCTATTTTTTGTTCCTCCAAGTTACAAGATTCTCACTTATAAAGGAGTAATATCATGTAGTTGATTTCTATCATTTTGTCTACCCATCCAATCAGTATCGGTAAAAATTTCAAATTTTAAGGGCTTGTTTGCTGAGGATAGGATCCCACATCCTAGGGACTTTTTATGGTACCTCAAGACCAGTAAACTACCTTTTGATGACGTGTCCTGGGAGCGTGCATGAATCTATTCAAAAGGCTTACAATATAAGAAATGTCAGAGCGAGTATGTGATAAGTATATAAGCCGCCAACAAATCTCTTGTAGTTAGAAGAGTCAATTTTATCTCCATTTTTGTCCTCATCAATTTTGTGATTGGATTTAATAAGGGGTATCCACTATAACACATCTAAGCACACCAATTTCTCCAGGAGGTCAATAACACATTTCCTTTGTGATATAAAGATCTCAAGGCTAGACCTTATTACTTCATTCCCTAAAAAACTTCAACTTCCTTAGATCCTTAACTTAAAATTTTATGTACAATCATTCTTTCAGGTGAGTGATTTACTCGAAATCATTACCCGTGATGATGATGTCATACTCATATAATGAGAATTGACACTTTGGTCCGGAGGTTTCTCTCTTCTTAAAAAAGAGGGTGTGACCGACATGTCCATGTTCGTAGCCTAGTCGTATCATAGTTCTATTAAACTGCTCAATCCAAGCTCTGGGGATTGCTTCAGTCCATATAATGACTTCTTGAAATTACCAACTTTCCGGTAGACCCTTGGGAAAAACTAGGGGAAGCTTCATGTAGACTTCTTCCAATTTACCATGCAAAATGCATTTTTAAGATCAAACTATTATAGGTCCCACCCAAGACATGTATTATATGAAAGAAACATCCGAATAGAGTTCATTTTGACAACATAGGCAAATGTTTCCTGATTGTCAATGCCTTGAGTTTGGGTTTACCCTTGAGGCACTAATCGATTTTTATAACATTCAACAACCTCTTTTTGATTGTTCTTAACTCAGAAGATCCAACATGCCCCAACTGGCCTTTTCCCAGGATGGAGATATGCAAGTTGCCATGTTTCATTTTTGTCTAATGCATGCATTTCTTCCTAGATAGTCTTTCTCCATTCAGGTATCTTGATAGATTTTTACCCAATTATTAAGAATTATAATAAGGAAAGAGATGAGATAAATGCTTTGCGAGCAGAAGAGAGATGGTGATAAGAGATATAGTTGGCTATAGGATGCTTGGTACAATTTGTGTTACCTTTAAGATGGGGAATAAGGTGGAGGTCGTCATCAAAGTTTGGAGTTGACACAAACACTTGTAGAGATTGAACATCAGGTAGCTATATATATGCTTTGCATCACGGGGCCTGCAAGAGTATGCATGCAATAGGGGTTGGGGCAACGAACACGAAGGAGGGCCATGAGTAAGAGGGATATGTAAAGGAATGTGTGAGGAAACAATAATAGGATGTGAAATGCTAGAGATCCCGTCATCAACACCGCTCGTCTCCCCCCTGATGAGAGGATCAAAGTAGGACTTCCCCACATTAAAGGTAACATCAACATTGCAGACGAACAATTAGAATGAGGGTGATAGCATCGATAACCCTTGTTGGTGGAAGAATACCCATCAAAGACAAATTTGAGAGTTTCCATCCAATTTGTCATGAACTGGAGTATGCATGTGAGCAAAACAAATACACCTGAATATACAAAGGTGAAATTTGAGACTGTAAAGCACGGGTACCAGTACGCGGTATGAGTGCGTGGTACTGGTACGAGCATCGGTACACGGTATGACAAAATTATAAAATAGCACGTTACAGGTACGTATGGGTATGTGATTTTTTTTTAAAATACATATAATAAGTTAATTCGCAACAAGAATATATTCAATGAAATGTTATCAGTTATTACCATACATGCACAAGATTGCCCACATAAACAAAGAAATTAGACTAATCTAAGGAATGATGAAAGTGAGAATTATACTAAAAATATCCTATAGAAATACACACTAAAAGAAATCCATTCAAAAGAAGATATAAGACCTATATAGTTCAACAAACACAAAAGAAATCCAATGAAGATATATGATATACATAGTTCAACAAAACAAATAAAAATGCTATAATGACTGAAGTTCTTGAATTTCAATGTCATCATTTTCTTAATTGTTAAATAATATTGCTTCCATCTCTGGCTCATCAAACAATAGGTTAGCAACTTCAAGAATACCAACACCCTCCATAGAATCAAATGCATCTCCACTAATGTCCCATAGTTTGGTGTCTCCTTTAGTATAAAGTGGCGTCCTCCTTGAAAGAAGACCAATATTAGAATGCACAAAGTCTAAATCTTCACATCGTTGTGGTGTCATCTTATTTCTCCTCATGGAATGAATGAAAGAGTAAGTGCTCTAATTCCTTTCATAACATGAAGATGAACACGACTGAGTAAGCAGTTTCAAGGCTAATGATTGTAGCATAGGTATTGAAGCCCCATGAGCTAACCGCCAAACTATTGGCTCCATTGCACCTCTATCAATCATTGAGTCCGCATCCCCAAAATGTTCCAGACATCCATAAAGTTTAGCATACTCAGTATTGACTAGCCTCCTTTTATCTTGATTCAGAAAATACTTTTTAAAGCACTTTATTCGCATAACATAAATTTCTTCATCCATGTGAAGAGGAATATGATTTGCTACAAGCCATTCCACACTATAGTGCCTATATAATAGGAAAAAAGTAATATATTATTGATAGACAATGTAATTTAAGTAAAAAAATAATATCTTAAAAACAAAAAAATAATATCTTGGATTCAATGCATGTGGAAGATAATGAAGGGGTGTGGTGCTTTGGTCCACCTCTCAACTAAAATGTGATGTATCATATCATATCATAGAAAATAGACTTCTCATTTTTCAACTCACCTTCATGCCTATAGATAACTGCCTTCACCTTTTCAATCATTGTATCTCACATTTCATAATCCAAATGAAGACATGGCTTGTCTGTGTCACAATATCTCAACATCTCATAAATGGGCAATGTGACCGAGAGTATGTAATCTATATTGTCCAACCAAATATCACTTAACAATTTTTCCTTCACTGTTGCTCCTTTCCCAATATCATCTTCTCTGTAGGAAGACCACCTCTCACTTATAACATTGCTTGAAGGCCACGAGAATCGAGGAAGCAAAACGCGTGTTAGCAACTGAAAGCAACTTTAATGGTACAAATTCATTGAAAATAACTAGTCTCATTGAATGATTCATGATGAAAGTTTTAACAAATATGACATCATCAATCATAAGTTTAATCCAAATGCATTCATTATAAGCAAAACTAGATATTCCTGTTTCTTCGGGAGCACAAATATTCCTGAGTGCAAGATTTAGTGTATGCACAACACATGGAGTCCAAAATATTTTTGGAAAAATGCCCTCTATAATAGATCCTGCAGAAGCACAAGTAACAACATTGTCAGTGATAACTTGAACAGTTTTTTCATGCCCAACTTCATGAATAACTTCTCCAAGCAACTTAGCAATAAATGTTTTATCTTTATATTCACCCTCACAATTAATAGCTCTTATGAAAAGTGCCCCACCATCTGATGCTCCCATCAAATTGATAAGAGGTCTTCTTTGTGCATCATTCCATCCATCAACACAAATACTAAGACCCTTCTCATTCCATGATTTTTTAACAGGCTCTAGTAATCTTTCAATATTTGTCTTTTCTTTTTGGAGAAGTGTTGTTCGTAGTAAATTATATCCAGGAGGACACACTCAACTATATTATTCTCAGCAGCATATTTAAACGCATCCACAAAGGTTTTCTTGCTAAATGAAAAGACAAGCTAGCAGAATAAAACATGCGAGAAGGAGGCTCGGTGAATAAGCGCTATTTTTTTGCACCGAGCAGTGAGCCGGGTTGTATTGGGCCGAACCGAGAAGAACCGGGCCGCACCAAAAAACAGTAAAAGTACCGGGTACGTATTTTGCCGTACCGGGCCGTACCGAGGCGTACCGAGCCTTACCAGTACCCATAAAAGTACCGAGTATATGTACGAGACATTTTTTGGATTACCCGTGCTTCATAGATGTGAGAAGTGTGAACATAGTATTTAGTGGAAAGGCAATTAAGACTAACATATGGAGAGATCACGAAGGAAGACAAATAATAAGATTGCCGCAGTCAAAAAAATATCGCTCCAATAGGGCTTGAGAAGGTGCATGGTAACTAACAGACAAGGGGCAACCTCAAACAATTCCTCACTTTTCCATTCCGCAACTCTATTTTGGTACAATCACATTAGTGGTCTAGTGAAGAATGCCATTGTTGGCAATATATGTGCCAAACAATCCTCATCGTACTCACCACCATTATTGTTATGCAAAACATGAATAATTCCCCCAAACTGTCATAACCATTTTATGAAAGGTTCGAAAGCAACTGAACACTTCACTTTTTAAGCAGATAAACTAATAAAGCACCAAAATAACGATCAATAAAAGTTATAAATCAACAATGTCCATATAAAGATAATAAGGGGAAAGTACCCCAAACATTAGAGTGAATCATATCAAAGGGAGAAAAACTGGTAGAGATACATGACTTGGATTGTGACAAATGTGTTTCGAGAACTCACAAACATTATAAGACAAACAATTTAAGCGAACTACTGAAAGCAAAAAAAGTTTGGTGAGATAAAGTGAGCAGAGGTGCCCAAGACGTTAATGTCACCGACGGATGCCAAGGTGGGATGGAACACTGATGGTGGAGAGACTGTTACGGTCGCGCACGCTGACAAAATGCGCGCACACCGACGAGACAGTAACGATACGCAGACTGCCACAAAGGAACAATATGTAACGGCCCGTAGTCCGCAACAATTTAATTCTAGTTCTGAGTGAGTTTTTCACAAGACAGTAAAACACAAGAATAGCTCCAGGAGAAACATAAGTAACATTTTATTTAATCCAGATAATATACATCATGTCTGCTATAGGACGGGAAAACAAAACAACTACTACACTGGTAGTATATCAAAAAAACATAGCAAAACTAACCCGTGGACGAATCACGTCTTCTCTCTGACTTCGATCTGCCTCCGCTGGTATCCTCCTAGCGGGGCCTGATATGCTGGCGGCCTGATCCTAAAAGAAAAAAAAGAAAAATCAATTAGTTTAGAAAACTAAGTGAGTTCCTTACCTTTTCAACCGCCCTGCAATCATACAAGAAGGTCAGCAGTTATAAGCAGTTATTCAAATCTATATCAAAATAAATGTATATCTAAACAAAAAAGGTAAGGTGAAACAAAAATATCTTTTCTTGTTCTTTTCATTTTTAATCAATTTCGATAATTAATTCAGTTCAGTGTCCATATCAATCGTTGACTCGAAATGCTGAGGTCTATCTTATTTCATTTAAATCTGGACCCGTCAGCCCATCACATCAATGTCCGCTTTAGGGCACTCTCACACGCAATCGGCTTCCACGCCTCCTAAATTCGACAAGTCTTATCTCAAAATCTGTAGGAGTTCTACCCCTCCTACGAGGTGTGAGAGTTCTACCCCCTGTGGCTCTACCCCACTACTAGGGTGACCTTTCGCATTTCGATATGTCAACGCGTGATCGGTTCCATATTCTTTTCATATTCATCGTATGCATTTTCCCAACATAGAAATTAATTATATTATTTTCCCCTTAGAGTTTCTATTGATCGCTAATAGCTTTTAGCGATTTCATCTTTTTCGTATTCATTTCGTATGTGAGGCAATATCATTCGAATAAAAATAGCTCGGAGTAGAAGAGTGTAAAAATCAAGTATTTAAAATCATCGTAGTAAGGACTCACCCCAAGTTTTGCCCTGCCCTTGTCCTTCGTAGGATTTTCATCGCGTTTATCGCCGGACGCCATCCTCTGCAGTATTAAGAAATCATTTAGTTTGGGGTTGCACCGAAAATAAATACGAACAGACTCCTAAGACGGTCACAACTACGACTTCTAGGAGTTGCCTAGGGAAAGAGTAACTTTGATGGCACATTAAACATATTTTTAGCTCAATAGTATGATAATCCAACCTACAAAAGGCGTCAAAGCCACAATTCGGGCAGCAAATCACAGCGAAAGAGATGCTGTTAGCCACACCTAAGGCTGCCAACCGCAGCAACAAAAGCGGCTAGCATCTCCCCTCCACCAACAGCCGGCCAGCCCAGAAATTCAGCCAGAAAAAGGGGCAACAATCCCATCAAAATAGTCAACAAAAAGGGGACAAAAATCCCATCAAAACAACCAACACAAGGGGATAATAATCCCATCAAAACAGCCAACAAAAGGGGACAATAATACCATCAAAACA
This sequence comes from Platanthera guangdongensis, assembly GCA_039583875.1. Taxonomy (NCBI): domain Eukaryota; kingdom Viridiplantae; phylum Streptophyta; class Magnoliopsida; order Asparagales; family Orchidaceae; genus Platanthera; species Platanthera guangdongensis. Next base: position 52,068,602 of record CM077166.1, read on the forward strand.
ACCAACAAAAGGGAACAATAATCCCATTAAAAGCTAGCCAGCCTCAATAAAAAAAAAGCAGAACAATCATAGTAGCCAACCAAGGAAAATGAAAGAAGAGATCCTCCAATAGTCCATGGAGACTGCCCGACTCAATCCACATATTAATTTCAACACAAATCAGCCCAAAATAATGAAACCCTAACTGGATAACATAGAACAACCGCAAATCGGAAAGCCCTAAGTATAGCCCCTTCCAAATCTCAACTTAGGTACATATAAATTCACAACCAATAAAACATGGAAGGAGAAGGAAGCTCGCTATGGAGGTGCATCCCAAAATAATCAGCCAAATGTAAATTTCCAGCCACGTGAAGTAGCGGCTGACCAAGAGATCAGCGACAGTAGCACCACAACAGTAGCAGTAACACTTAATAAGGAGCAACAACGGCCAAACAACAAGACTAAGTAAGGAGCAGGGAAATCCTAACCGAAACCAGCAGGCGGACGCTCCAAGAAGTGAGATAAAAGCTAAAGGATCAGGAGAAAAAAGATAAAGGAACAGGAGCTGTCCACCGCCTTAATTATATGTGACGGCCCCCTTATGGCTACCGCTACAATATAACTTAGCATGTCATAAGAGCAAAGTACGAACAGTCAGAGTACAACAGTATGTGAAAGAGTACTAGAAATAAAAGAGCAGGGCAAAATAAACCATTTCCTTTCTTTAAGAGTTTCTGATACATATATATACATGAGTCCAAAAAGATAGCCCTAACATACAAAAGGGGCTTACCATACTACACATATACAACTGACAACTGACCCATATCACACAGCTACTATGTACAGATATATATATCTAGATCCTCATGGGGACACTCTGGGTCACTGCACCTCTCTCTGTGCTCCTGTAGTACGCCAAGGACTGCTGAGTAAACCTCCACCCAAAGACGATACTTCTTTTCCTGCCAAGGAGTGCATGGTCGACGTTGACTACTGGTGACTGTTGCCGCCTCTTCCTTGAACTGTTTAGTTTTATTTTATATTAGTCAATTGACTATATGAATTCTTGGTTTCCCTTGCTTTTCCTTATTATAATTAGTTTTTAATATTTGGGCATATTTTTTTTCCTTTATTTTCAGTCTTATCATGACTTATATTACTTGTACATAATGTCTCTTTGCTTTTTAATTCACTTTTGAGAGTGCTATCTGAAATGTAAATTAAGTGTCCTTATCTCACACTAAGGTAATGTTTTCACGTGCCCTTGTCTCGCACGTATATATTACCAATCGTGCCCTTAACTCGCACGATAAAAGAAGATTATTCTCCCCATCTTCCAATGTGGGTTAACACTTTCTATAGCCCATCATCTTATCTTGTTACATTTCTCTTGCGGCTTAAGCGTATATTTGCTCTTGCATGGTTATTATCATCTTATTTAAGCATTTAAGCATTTAAGCATAATATAAGAACAAAGGAAACATAAGAAAAAGGAAAAGAACTCACTCCTACTTTCTTCTTGCCCTTATCTTTGCGTTGATCAGTTTCTCGTACTTTTTCCTTGCCTTTATCTCTCCTTTCTTCTTCATTTCGTTTACCACTGCCTTGTGACGTCATCTCCTATAACATAGAACATCAAATAATTATCAATTTGATGCTTTTAGTGTATGGTACGTACATTACTCGGCTTTACATGGAATCCCCTTAACTTAATTAGGTCAAAGGAGGCAAATAATTGCTTCCCTACTCTAATTAATTCCAACCCTAGTATAATAACAAGGGTTTCTGCTCTATCTTACTTATGCCCTCTTCCACATAAGAGGTAGTTAGGGTAAAGCTTCCAACATGACATAGGTACTTAGGGTTATATTTAAAGTGAACGAAATTATAGTTGTAGCCTCCTAATTCATTACAGAAATATTTTGAACAAAAGGATCCAAGAAACTCCAAAATCTCTCAACCCTAGGTTTTTCTTCCTTTTCAATCCGTGTAGATCTTTGGAAAAAAGGAACAAAAGGAGTAGAGGGGAAGATATTACCTTGCGTTAGGAAGAAAAATCGAGAGAAACGAAGGAGATTTGGGCCTCCGGTGAGATCCGGCGTCGGTCGGCTCCTGCGCGGCTTCTATTGGGCACGCCTCTGTTTCTGGAGGAAAATGAAGACTGCGGGCCTTTCCTCCCCTTTTACCCGATGCCGCATGACAATTGCGTGAGACACAATATTAGACTGCCACCTGCCGGTCTAAAGCTCCTCCTCCCGGTTATCAAATTAACTGAGGTTATATATTTTCTTAACCTAACTTATTTCATCACATAATATATATCATAACATATAAAACAATTTACCTACATACGTTTACGTGACGTCACAATTATCCCCTCCTTATTGGATTTTTGTCCGCAAAAATCTTCATTCCGCATCTTCATCAAACAAAAAGGGAAAAAGGTCACGTATAACCTCTTCTTTTTCCCAAGTAGGTTCGTGTACACCGTGTCCTTTCCACCAGACTTTGACAAAGCAAACTTCTTTGTTTCGGAGTTGCTTGTTTTGCCAATCCACTATTTTGTATGTCTCTGTTGGGCTGGATAAGTCAGCTTCAATTTGAATCTGATCAGAAGGGACTATCGTTTCTGGATCTGCAACAAACTTTCTCAAGGAAGACACGTGGAATACATTGTGGAGATTCTGAGCACCATCAGATAATGCCAAGCGATATGCGACTTCTCCAATCCTTTCGGTGATTGAGAAAGGTCCTACATATCGTGGACTAAGTTTTCCAAGTCGACGAATTTGCGAAACTCCTTTGAATGGTCTTATTTTCAGGCATACCATATCACCCACATTAAATTCAACTTTTTGATGTCTGGCGTTATAATATTTTTGTTGCCTGTCTTGCGCTATTTTCATTCTTTCTCGCACAATTGCAAGTTTATCATTTAACTTATCTACTCGTTCCTTTTGAAATAACCTTTGTTCACCATTCTTCGCCCAACTCAATGGGGTGCGGCACCTCCGCCCATACAACGCTTCAAATGGTGACATCTGAATACTTGACTGGTAGCTATTATTATAAGAAAATTCTACCAATGATAGGTATTTTTCCCATGATCCTTGCAGATCTAGTACGACCATCCTTAAGAGATCTTCTAACATCTGAATGGTTCGCTCAGACTGACCATCAGTTTGTGGGTGGAATGCAGTGCTATACAATAACCTTGTTCCTAATATTTTATGTACTAACTTCCAACTATCAGATGTAAAACGTCCATCTCTGTCAGAAACAGTAGATCGGGGAATTCCATGATATTTCACAATATTATCAATGTACTGGTCGACTAATTTTTGAACTGGACTATCATTCTTCATAGGGACAAAATATGTAACTTTTGTGGGTCGATCCACAATCACCCATATACCATTATTTCCTGCTTTGCTCCTTGGCAATCCCATAACGAAGTCCATCGTGATATCTTCCCATTTCCACTCCGGAATTGGTAAGGACTGCAAGTATCCGCCAGGTTTTTGATGTTCTGCCTTTACCAATTGACAAGTCTGACATTTGACAATATATTCGATGATATCAGTCTTCATTCCTGACCACCAGAATTCCTGTTTGAGGTCTTGATACATTTTTGTTCTTCCAGGATGTATTGAATAAGTTGTATGATGCACTTCATAAAATAATTCAGATCGGATTGAATTGACGTTAGGAATACACAATCTTTCATTGAGAAATAACAATCCATCATTCTCTATAAATGTAGTTTACTTGCCACTCCTAATTTTTTTTCAAAAATTTTGTAAAAATAGGATCTTGATTCATCATTTCCCTTACTTTCTGTAAGTGAGTGTTCCACTGTCAATTGAAAAACAAGCCTTGAGTTTGGGATGTCGAGATACACGTAAGTAGTTCTAACTTTTGCAGATCTCGCATTAACTCTTTTTGCTCTGTTATTGGTACAATCATGGACTCTAGATTCTTCCTGCTGAGTGCATCAACTACAACATTAGCTTCCCGGGATGATATTTGATATCCACATCGTAATCTTTTATCAATTCCAACCATCGCCTTTGTCACATGTTGATTTCTTTCTGGGAAAAGATGTATTTCAAACTTTTATGATCCGTAAAAATTTCACATTGGGCACCATAACGATAATGTCGCCAAAATTTTAAAGCAAACATAATCGCTGCCAATTACAAATCGTGAGTCGGATAATTACGTTCAACATCTTTCAATTGTCGTGATGCATAAGCGATAACTTTACCATTTTGCATTGAGACGCACCCAAAACATTTCAACGATGCATCACTATAAATTTGAAACCATTCATTACCACATGACATAACCAACACCGGGGCTGTTGTCAACCTTTCTTTTAAGCCTTCAAATGCGTGTTGACATTCATCGGTCCACATAAACAGGACGTTCTTTCGAGTTAATTTCGTCAATGGTAACGCAATAGATGAAAAGTTTTTAACAAATTTCCTATAGTAACTTGCCAAACCAAGGAAACTCTTAATTTCTGTGACAGAAACTTGTCTTGGCCAGTTCATAATGGCTTCTACTTTCGTTGGGTCTACATATAATCCATATTCCGTAATGACATGACCCAAGAAAGCGACTTTTGTCAACCAAAACTCACATTTTGAAATTTTTGCGTATAAGGCGTGGTCCTTCAGTACTTGCAACACAATCCGCAAGTGCTTTGCGTGTTCCTTCTTGTCTTTTGAATAGATCAAAATATCGTCAATGAACACAATGACAAATTTGTCTAAGAAGTCCTTGAAGACCCGATTCATTAAATTCATAAATACGGCTGGCGTATTTGTTAGTCCAAACGACATAACTATAAACTCAAATTGTCCGTACCTCGTACTAAAGTCCATTTTGGAAATATCCTCTTCCTTAATTCTCATTTGATGATAACCCGATCTCAAGTCAATTTTTGAAAATACTTTCGCATTGACTAATTGATCGAATAAATCAGCAATGCGGGGTAGCGGATATTGATTCCGGATTGTTAACTTATCTAGTTCGTGGTAACCGATACACAATCGCAGCGAACCGTCTTTCTTTTTCACAAATAGCACTGGGGCTCCCCACGGTGATGTGCTTGGACGTATGAAATTTTTATCTAATAATTCCTGTAATTGACTTTTCAATTCTGCCATTTCCTTGGGAGCTATTCGGTAAGGTGTTTTTGCTACAGGTGCTGCTCCTTCCACCAAATTAATGACGAACTCAACTTCTCAAAACGGAGGTAATCCCAGTAACTCTTCCGGAAAGACATCAAAGAAATCACATACCACAAGAACTGCCATTGGTTCACCTTTCACTGTATCACTCCCTTTTAACATCACCAAAATTGCTTCACAACCCTTCCTTAATTTCTTCATTGCTTTCAAAGAGGATATCATGATCTTTGAAGCTTCACTCATCCCAGTAAAATTACATCGTGTCTGATTATTTAATGTAAATGCAATTTCTTTCTTTTTACAATTGATGATCGTTTCATGCTTGCTTCACCAATCCATCCCTAAGATGATATCGAATTCAGATAGGGGTAGAACCGCAACATCTACTTCGATTGGCTGATTATCAATTGTTAGACGTACTGTACATCAAAGGTTTGTATTCATTTCTGTATTGTTCGACATTGTGACTTTTATGTCATTATAAGACTGATGAGATTGTATATTTAGATGTTTCATTGCCGCTGAAGCAATGAAAGAGTGGCTGACTCCAGTGTCGAATAAGACTTTCATAATATTATTGTGAACAGAAACCATACCTGTGATCACCGTATCATGTGCTTTCGCTTCTTGTTGGTTAAGGTTAAAAACCCTTGGTTGTACTTACCTTTCTTCCCTGGGTTGAAGGACAGATCCTGACACCACTGATTCAAGGCCCTTTCCTTTATCAAGAGAATGCAAAGTTGAGCTTTGACCTGGACCTCCTCTGGTATCCCTTCCAGCTTCTGATTTCCACAAAGGGGCATTCATGCTTCAAATGCCCGGGGCGGTGACATTTAAAACATATCCCTGTCCCTTTTAAACATTCTCCTGGGTGAGCCTTGCCACATTTTCCATAAATATGATAACTGATAATACCGCTGACTGCGGGGGATGGCACCAGATGACCCTTTTTAAACTTTTTCCACTTTGAGCCTCCACTTTTACCTGAAAAGGTCTTGCTCTATTCTTCCGACAACCTCTTTGGTTGTACTTCAATCCTTTTCTGCAAGCTTTCCACATCCCTTTCAATTAATTTTGCTGTCTCCACCAACTCATTATAATGCATAATGCGCTACGAAATCAGATGTACTCTCACATCTTCTCGCAGACCCATTTGGAAGCGAAAACAACGTTCTCGTTCATTAGGAACCATGTCATTTGCATAGTATGCTAGCTGAGTGAACTCAACTTCGTATTGTACCACCGATCGATTTCCCTGCATTAACCGAAGGTACTTCTCCTGAAGGATTCGTTTCTCGGACGACGGCACAAACCAATTGATGAATTCATTCAAAAATTCATCCCAATGAATCTCAGTTGGCAATCGTCCATAGAATATTCCTTGTTTCAAGCTATCCCACCATCTACTAGCCTCGCCTTAAAAGAGGAAGGTAACTAGTTCAATCCGTCGATCCTCCGGACATCGCATTGCTTGAAAGATAATTTCAATCTTCTTAATCTAGTCTTCAATTTCCATTGGTGTAACACCACCACGAAAGGTTGGCGGCCTCATATCAAAAAACTGCTTTAGATGTCGATCCTCCGCATCGTGAGTTGGTCGTGGTGCAATATGTCCCATTCGGATTGCCTCTGCCAAGACTTGCATAACTTCTGCTAAAGGAGGGTTAGACCTTCCAGAGCTATAACTCTCTTCTGTCATCGCAGTTCGTTCTCGTTCTAATTCTTCCCTTTCTCTTCTACTCAAATATGTTCGGGGAAGTTCCTGAAAAAGAGAAGGTAACTTCAGGAATTGGAAAACATCATAAGGTATTAGAAATACTATGGTAGTATTTGTCCTCTAATATTTCTTTACGTACTCATATCACCTCATTGTTCGAAACCTCCCTCTGATACCAATTTATTGTGACGACCCCCTTATGACTACCGCTACAATATAACTTAGCATGTCATAAGAGCAAAATACGAACAGTCAGAGTACATCAATATGTGAAAGAGTACTAGAAATAAAAGAGCAGGACAAAATAAATCATCTCATTTCTTTAAGAGTTTCTAATACATATATATACATAGTCCAAAAAGGTAGCCCTAACATACAAAAGGGGCTTACCATATTACACATATACAACTGACAACTGACCCATATCACACAGCTACTATGTACATATATATATCTAGATCCTAATAACTAATATCATACTGACACTACATGCAGTAAAACTGGAACTCCTCATGGGCACACTCTGGGTCACTGCACCTCTCTCTGTGCTCCTGTAGTATGCCAAAGACTGCTGAGTAAACCTCCACCCAAAGACGATACTTCTTTTCCTGCCGAGAAGTGCATGATCGACGTTGACTACTGGTGACTGAGACCGCCTCTTCTTTGACCTGTTTAGTTTTATTTTATATTAGTCAATTGACTATGTGAATTCTTGGTTTTCCTTGCTTTTCCTTATTATAATTAGTTCTTAATATTTGGGCATATTTCTTTTCCTTTATTTTCAGTCCTATCATGACTTATATTACTTGTATATAATGTCTCTTTGCTTTTTAATTCACTTTTTAGAGTGAGCTATCTGAAATGTAAATTAAGTGTCCTTATCTCACATTAAGGTAATGTTTTCACGTGCCCTTGTCTCGCACATACATATTACCAATCGTGCCCTTAACTCGCACGATAAATGAAGATTATTCTCCCCACCTTTCAATGTGGGTTAACACTTTCTATAGCCTATCATCTTATCTTGTTACATTTCTCTTGCGACTTAAGCGTATATTTGCTCTTGCATAGTTATTATCATCTTATTTAAACATTTAAGCATAATATAAGAACAAAAGAATCATAAGAAAAATGAAAAGAACTCACTCCTACTTTTTCCTTGCCCTTATCCTTGCGTTGATCAGTTTCTCGTACTTTTTCCTTGCCTTTATCTCTCCTTTCTTCTTCATTTCGTTTACCACTGCCTTGTGACGTCATCTCCTATAACATAGAATATCAAATAATTATCAATTTGATGCTTTTAGTGTATGGTACGTACATTACTCGGCTTTACATGGAATCCCCTTAACTTAATTAGGTCAAAGGAGGCAGGAAATCGCTGCCCTACTCTAATTAATTCCAACCCTAGTATAATAATAAGGGTTTCTGCCCTATCTTACTTATGCCCTCTTCCACATAAGAGGTAGTTAGGGTAAAGCTTTCAACATGAAATAGGTACTTAGTGTTACATTTAAAGTGAACAAAATTATAGTTGTAGCCTCCTAATTCATTACAAAAATATTTTGAACAAAAAGATCCACGCAACTCCAAAATCTCTCAACCCTAGGTTTTTCTCCCTTTCCAATCCGTGTAGATCTTTGGAAAAAGGAACAAAAGGACTAGAGGGGAAGAGATTACCTTGCGTTAGGAAGAAAAATCGAGAGAAACAGAGGAGATTTGGGCCTCCGTCGAGATCTGGCGTCGGTCGGCTCCTGCGCGGCTTCCGTCGGGCACGGCTCTGTTTCTGGAGGAAAATGAAGACTGCGGGCCTTTCCTCCCCTTTTACCCGATGCCGCATGGCAATTGCGTGACACACAATATTAGACTGCCACCTGCCGGTCTAAAGCTCCTCCTCCCGGTTATCAAATTAACTGAGGTTATATATTTTCTTAACCTAACTTATTTCATCACATAATATATATCATAACATATAAAACAATTTACCTACATACGTTTACGTGACGTCACATTATATATAGGAAATAATATACTGCAGTCATTCCAGCCAAGCAACCAAACAACAAAAGCCCAACAAAACCAAAAGCCTATTCAAGAGCAAAGCCAGCCGACCCACTATGGGTTTCTAGAAATCCATACGAAAATTTATTGTAATGACGAAAATAAAATCAAACCGATCGTCGCAAAATCAATCAGAAAGCTCGAATATCGAAAATAAACGTACGACGTCGAATCAGCGCTGAAATATTTTTCATCATCGGGGAATTCTTTTCTTTATCAAGATCCAACAATTTATTTATTATACAAATTGAGTTCAAGTCTTACAATTTCTTTCCCCTTCATCAGAATTTTCGTCCCCGAAAATTCAATCCTCTTCCTGACTTAGAAAGGAGGAAAATAAGTTCACCATTACATCTTCTCGCTCCCAAGTAACATCCTTGACGGGGTGGCCTTTCCACCAGACTTTGCAAAATTCACATTGCGATTTCGAAGATTTTTGCTTTGCCGATCAACAATATGATAATGTTCAGTTGGGCTCAATAAATCGCCTTCTATTTGTACATCACTAGCCGAAATCATCAAATCAGGATCTTGAATATATCGTCGAAGTGCCGATACATGGAAGACATCATGTAACTGCTGTAACTCAGTAGGTAGAGCCAAGCGATACACTACTTCGCCAACACGTTCAATAGTCGGGAAAGACCAACAAATCTTGGACTCAACTTTCCAATACGTCGTAACCGAGAAACACCTTTAAAAGGTTTAATTTTTAAACACACTTGATCGCCAACCTGAAATTCTATCACACGATGTCGGACATTACAATATTTTTGTTGACGGTCTTGTGCAATTTTCATCCTTTGCTGAATAATACAAACCTTTTCTTCAATTTTATCGGTCTCCTTTTTCGGAAATAACCTCTCTCCATCTTCCGCCCAGCTCAAGGGAATTCTGCATCGCCTTCCATACATCGCTTCAAATGAAGCCATTTGTATCGTCGTTTGGTAGCTATTGTTATACACAAATTCGGCCAACGACAAATATTTTTCCCACGATCCTTTCAAATCTAAACAATCATTCGTAGTAAATCTTCAAACATCTGGATCGTATGTTCGGATTGACCATCTGTTTGAGGGTGGAAAGCTGTACTGTATAAAAGTCTTGTTCCCAGTCTTTTATGCACCCTCCTCCATAAATCTGAGGTGAATCGTCCATCTCGATCTAACACAATAGTCCACGGAATGCCGTGCAATTTCACGATCGTATTTACATACAATTCCACTAACTTTTCAATCGGTCCACCCTGCTTAATTGGAATAAAGTGAGCACTTTTTGTCAAACGATCTATAATCACCCAGATTCCATCATTTCCTGCTTTACTGCGAGACAAACCAAATACAAAGTCCATTGCAACGTCATCCCATTTTCACTCCGGAATTGGGAGTGACTGAAGATAACCAACTGGCTTCAGATGCTCAACTTTCTCTATCTGACAAGTATGACATTGAGCAATATACTGGGTCATATCTTGCTTCATTTTCGGCCACCAAAAATCTTGTTTCAGGTCGCGATACATTTTTGTTCGGCCTGAATGTATCGAATAAGGTGTGTTATGCGCTTCATAAAGAATATCTTTCTGTAGATTATCTGCATCAGGTACACATATTCTGTTATTTAGGAAGAGTAATGTATCTTTTTCAACAAATGCGCTCATTTCTTCCTTTTTTTGCCAACACACCCATCAAAAATGGATCTAGTAGTACTGCCTTTTGGATTCTCTCTTTGAGTGAATGCTGAATCTGTATTTGGAATATTTGTTTTCTTCTTTCTTCTTGCGTTGTAATTACGCAAATATTCATCCTTTGCAAGTCGTGTAATAGGTCCTTGTTATAGTACGAAATCACTGATGCTGCAGCTAAACTCTTTCTGCTCAAGGCGTCTGCTACCACATTTGTTTTGCCAGGATGATATTGGATGTTCAGATCAATAATATTTAATGAAATCCAGCCAACGCCTTTGTCGTAAATTAATCTCCTTCTGGTCAAAAATATATTTAAGACTTATATGATTGGTAAAAATTTCACACCGCACACCATATAAATAGTGTCGCCAAATTTTTAGTGCAAACACAACCGCGACTAATTTCAAATCATGCGTCAGATAGTTCTTTTCTGCATCCTTCAAATGCCTTGAAGCAAAAACATTTAACTTTCCACATTGCATTAATACGCATCACTATAAATCTGAAAACCATCTGATCTTTCAGACATCACCAAAACTGGAGCAGTTGTTAATCTTTCTTTTAGTGCTTCAAATGCTTGCTGACAATCTTCTTCCCATTTGAACGACACATTCTTTTGAGTTAATTGTGTCAGAGGAAGTGTTATTTTCGAAAAATTTTTAACGAATTTTCTATAATAACCAGCTAAACCCAAGAAACTTCACACTTCAGTTATAGACTTTGGTTGCGTCCAGTTTACAATTGCCTCGATTTTCGCTGGATCAACTGACAAGCCTTCTGCATTAATTACGTGGTCTAAAAATGACACTTCTTTCAACCAGAACACAATCTTTGAAAATTTGGCAAATATTTGCTGTTTTCTCAGAGTCTGTAATGTCAGACGCAAGTGTTGGGCATGCTCTTCTTCGGATTTTGAATAAATCAAAATATCGTCGATGAAGACGATCACAAATTGATCGAGAAATACTTTAAAGACTCGATTCATCAAGTCCATAAAAGCTGCAGGAGCATTCGTTAACCCAAATGACATTACAATGAATTCAAATTGCCCATACCTGGTGCTAAACGCTATTTTGAAAATATCCTATTCTTTAATTCTCTACTGGTGATAACCTGATCGGAGGTCAATTTTTGAAAATACGCGTGCACCTACCAGCTGATCGAATAAATCATCAATACGAGGCGACTAATATTTATTTTTAACCGTCAACTTATTCAATTCACGATAGTCGACGCACAGACGAAGGTTCTATCTATCTTTTTAACAAATAAAACTGGAGTTCCCCACGGTGAAGTGCTCGGTCGAATATATTTCTTATCTACCAGCTCTTGTAATTGTACTTTCAGTTCTGCCAATTCCTTAGGCGCCATTCGATACGGTGCCTTGGCCATTAGAGCAGCTCCTTCTGTCAATTTAATTTCGAATTCAATTTCTCTGGCTGGAGGCACACCTGACAATTCTTCTGGAAATACATCCAAGTATTCCCGCATTACGGGCACAACCGTAATTTCTTTCTTTTCTTCATTTGATTCTTTAATCATTACTAAAATTGCCTCACAACCTTTTCGTACTTTTTTCCACGCCTTTATAGCCGAGATCATGATTTTTGCGACTTCGCCCAGACCTTTATACACAATTAAACTCCCATCTGAGCGCTTGAATGAAACTTCTTTTGTCTTGCAATTGATTACTGTTTCTCGATTCAAAAGCAGTCCATACCAAGAATAATATCATATTCAACCAACGGCAGAACGACAACATCCACTTCAAGTTGCTTTTCGTTAAAGGACAATGAGACTACGACTCGCTTTTGCGACATCAGAATGGTATTATTCGGCATCAATACGTTTAGAGGTTTTGCAATTTGATATTGTTGTGGACGGATCGAATCAATAACATACGCCAAAATAAGGGAATGACTGACACGAGTTTCAAAAAGAACTTTAAGTAATTGATCATGCACTTGTAGCATACCTATCACTACGGTTTCATCTGCTTTGACCTCTTGCTGCCTGAGGTTGAAAGCTCGGGGTTAGACCAGTCTTTCATCTCTGTTCCCTTCAGCGGGTGCAGATGCAATTGACTCCCCTTCCCTGGAAGTCCCTATATGATAAATCTTCTGCGTAGGTAAGGCTGGAGCTCCCCTCGAACTTTCATCTTTTTGAAGCTTTGGACAATCTTTGCGCCGATGCCTCGGCTGGCGACAGCAAAAGCAGACACCGGTCAAACATTCCCCTTTATTCATTCTGCCACATTTGGCGCACTATGTCGACGTCGACTGGGAAACTTGAGTGCTAATTGTAGACGCAGATTGTTGTTACTTCCTTTTCTTCCACGGAGCGTCACCTGATCTCCCTGATTTGTCCTGACTGATACCTTCTTTAAATCTTTTCTTCATATTTGTCCTTCTCTGCCTTTTCTCACTATCCAGCTCGACCAATTGAGATTTCTCTACTAAAAGTGCATAATCTGTAACATTAAACGGAACCACAGAGGCACAGATGTCATCCCGCAAACCCTCCTGAAAACGCATACATCATGCTTCCTCGGTTGCCACTGCAGACTCTGCATAATAGGCTAAGTTGGAGAATTCCGCCTCGTACTGGAGTACGTACGGAGCGGCTTCCTTGCACCAAGCGCAAAAATTTCTCCTGAAGTTGCCTCTTCTCGATTCTCGGCACAAACCATTTTGTAAATTCGCGAATAAATTTTGTCCAAGTGACAGTCCTCAATCCTCTAGAAGCAAACTTTCCTTTCATAAGGTTGACCCACCATCACTTTGCTTCTACTTCTAGCAGGAAGATAACCAATTACACTTTTCGCTCTTCTGGACACCTCATTACCTCAAATATCGTCTCAATCCGCAGAATCCAGTCCTCTGTTTCTATCGGAGACAGGCCACCACAAAAGGTTGGCGGTTTCAATTCCAGGAACCGCCTCATGCCAACATCAAACAAATGAGGTTGTTGTGGTTCTACCGGGAATGGAGGAGGCATAACCGACATAATTGGTGGTACTGTAGAAGGAGTGTCCTGAACCAGCCTAATAACTTAAGCGATGGCTTGGGCAATATCTGCAATTTGCAGTGGTGCAGATTGATGTCCACCATCACTTTCTTTCGATACAGCTTCCCTGCGACCTTCAAGATCTTCTCGAGCCTCTCGCAATTTGCGACTCGAGTATACTTGAAGGGGATCCTGGTATAAGACAAGAGGGAATTCAGCATATTACCATCATTTGTTATTTATGTTCTCCATCTGGTACGGTACTCTCTTTGCGTCACACGTATTGCGAAAAATCTCCCCCGGATACCACTTAATTGTAACGGCCCGTAGTCCGCAACAATTTAATTCTAGTTCTGAGTGGGTTTTTCACAATTAAGTTAACGCAACCGATAAAGAGTAAAGCACGAGAATAGCTCCAGGAGAAACATAAGTAACATTTTATTTCATCTAGATAATATACATCATGTCTGCTATAAGATGAGAAAATAAAACAACTACTACACAAGTAGTATATCAAAAAAACACTAGCTAAGCTAACCCGTAGACGAACCACGTTTTCTCTCTGACTTCGATCTGCCTCCGCTGGTATCCTCCTAGCGGGGCCTGGTATGCTGGCGGCCTGATCCTAAAAGAAAAAAAGAAAAATCAATTAGTTTAGAAAACTAAGTGAGTTCCTTACCTTTTTAACCGCACTGCAATCATACAAGAAGGTCAACAGTTATAAGCAGTTATTCAAATGTATATCAAAATAAGTATATATCTAAACAAAAAAGGTAAGGTGAAATCGAAATATCTTTTCTTGTTCTTTTCATTCTTAATCAATTTCGGTAATTAATTCAGTTCAGAGTCCATATCAATCGTTGACTCGAAATGCCGAGGTCTATCTTATTTTCTTCAAATCTGGACCCGTCGGCCCATCACATCAATGTCCGCTTTAGGGCGCTCTCACACGTAATAGACTTCCACGCCTTCTAAATTGGACAAGTCTTATCTCAAAATCTGTAGGAGTTCGACCCCTCCTACGAGGTGTGAGAGTTCTACCCCCTGTGGCTCTACCCCACTACTAGGGTGACCTTTCACATTTCGATATGTCAACGCGTGATCGGTTCCATATTCTTTTCATATTCATCGTATGCATTTTCCCAACATAGGAATTAATTATATTATTTTTCCCTCAGAGTTCTATTGTTCGCTAATAGCTTTTAGCGATTTCATCTTTTTCATATTCATTTCGTATTTGGGGCAATATCATTCGAAAAAAAATAGCTCGGAGTAGAAGAGTGTAAAAATCAAGTATTTAAAATCGATGTAGTAAGGACTCACCCTAGGTTTTGTCTTGCCCTTGTCCCTCGTAGGATTCTCGTCACGTCTATCGCCGGACGCCATCCTCTGCAATATTAAGAAATCATTTATTTTAGGGTTGCACCAAAAATAAACACGAACGGACTCCTAAGACGGTTACAACTACGACCTCTAGGAGTTGCCTAGGGAAAGGCTAACTTTGGTGACACGTTAGAAATATTTTTAGCTCAATAGTATGTTAATCCAACCTACAAAGGGCGTCAAAGCCACAATTCGGGCAGCAAATCGCAGCGAAAGTGCTGCTGTTAGTCGCACCTAAGGCTGCCCACAACAGCCCAAAGGCTGCCAACCGCAGCAACAAAAGTTGCTAACATCTCCCCTCCACCAACAACCGGCCTGCCCACAAATTCAGCCAGCAAAAGGGGCAGCAATCCCATCAAAATAGCCAACCAAAAGTGGACATTAATCCCTTCAAAACAGCCAATAAAAGGGGACAATAATCCCATCAAAAAAGCCAACAAAAGGGGACAATAATCCCATCAAAACAGACAACAAAAGGGGACAATAATCCCATCAAAATAGCCAACAAAAGGGGACAATAATCCCATCAAAACAACCAACAAAAGGGAACAATAATCCCATCAAAAGCCAGCCAGCCTCAATAAAAAAAAACAAAACACTCATAGTAGCCGGCCAAGGAAAAAGAAAGAAGAGATCCTCCGATAGTCCATGGAGACTCCCCGACTCAATCCACATATTAATTTGAACACCAATCAACTCCAAATAATGAAACCCTAACCGGATAACATAGAACAACCCCAAACCGGAAAGCCCTAAGCATAGCCCCTTCCAAATCTCAACTTAGGTATGTATAAATTCACAACCAATAAAACATGGAAGGAGAAGGAAGCTCACTATGGAGGTGCAACCCAAAATAATCAGCCAAATGTAAATTTCCAACCACGTGAAGCAGCGGCTGTCCAAGAGATCAGCGGCAACAACACCACACAAGTAGCAATAGCACTTAATAAGGAGCAGCATCAACCAAACATCAAGACTAAGCAAGGAGTAGGGAAATCCTAACCGAAACCAGCAGGTGTACGCTCCAAGAAGTAAGAAAGAAGCTAAAGGATCTTGAGAAAAAGATAAAGGTACAGGAGCTATCCACCGCCTTAATTATATATAGGAAATAATATACTCCAGCCATTCCAGCCAAGCAACCAAACAACAAAAGCCCAACAAAACCAAAAGCCTATTCAAGAGCAAAGCCAGCTGGCCCACTATGGGTTTCCAGAAATCCATACAGAAATTTATTGCAAGGACAAAAATTAAATCAAACCGGTCGTGGCAAAATCAATCGGAAAGCTCGAACATCGAAAATAAATATGCGACGTCGAATCGGCGCTGAAATATTTTTCATCATCGGGAATTCTTTTCTTTATCAAGATCCAACCATTTATTTATTATACAAATTGAGTTCAAGTCTTACACAATATACATTGTATAATAATCATAAACATTTAAACCCAAGCAACAATTTATATAACTATGCCACAATTATATTGAAATGATAGTACAAAAAGAAATTCTTATTCAGTTTTTCCAGATACTTTACATCTCATTTCATGTCCAAATATACAAATCCTTAACAGTTTAACTTTATACAAAACTAAACTAAAAGTTCTTTTGGCAAGTGGAGCACTTTTTGTCTGAGTAACAACTCTCGCAAGCATTGACCACTTCAAAACTTCCTATTAGTTTTTTATACCATGTTCGTTAAAGTTCCATTTTACTCTGGTTTATGTTTAACTCCTAAAAGTTTAGAATGGAAAGGTTTAGTCTTTAAATAAAAGATTAAGGTAGGAATTAAATTCTTTAACTGCTTTATATGCAAATCAGTTATTACTATAACATGGCATTTCTTTTACACAATGTAAGTAAAATAAATTATCAATTTATATAATAGAAGAGCAATTTATGAAAATGTGCATTTATAATAAAAGAAAATACCAATGACATTTATAATAAGGGTTCTTACTTCAATATTCAATAAACTGATTCAATTTTAAAATATCTTCCAGAACATGTTTAACATTTACATTCAACAAACTAGCATCTGATCAATTTAATATCACGTTCACTTACGATTAAAATTGGGGAGTTTTCACATTTTCATGATTTTTAACTGGGTAACTCTGAAATATCATTTTTCCTAAGCAAAACAACCTTCAAATGGGGCAAAACAACCTTCAAATGGGGCAAAAACAGCAATCCCATAATAAATTCTTGAACATTCAGTCAATAATATATAACAGACAGCAATAATATTTAATGGACAGCAGTCATAACACTCATAAGTCCAAATTCAGCATTGCCGTGGCCAATTTCAGCAAAGCCCTATCATGAAATCAATCTTCACTTGATTTTAAGAGGTTCCTTTAAATTTTACAGGAATTACAACTTGCTTTTCTAACCACTTTCAAAGAGTAGTACACTTGCATTCAAATAAGAGCTCTACATCAACATGATAACAACAAAAACAAACAACAACACTCAAGCCTTTATCCCACTATAGTGGGGTCGGCTATATGAATCCTTTGTCGCCATTGCGCCCTATATTTTATCATAATCTCACTAATGCCTAAGTACGTCCGTCTTTTAAAATGACTGTGACTAGACTCTCACAACGCCTAACAGAGCCTCTAATGGTCTCCTTTGTACGTGTCCAAACCATCTTATAATTTCTCAAATGATTCATATTCTTAAGGGTGACTAAATTTTACGCTGGCCGTCTACCTAAACCAGTCCTAAATTCCACATAAAATACTTGTCTTCAAAATTCCCCATATCAGTCCTAAATTTCATAACATCAGCCCCAAAATTATTTTAAGGTTTGTATGCAACCATAAAATCAGCAAGAAAATAGTTTGCATGCCACCATAAAATATTACAAAATCAAAAACGGAACTTATTTTCTTTCTAATCTCTAAAACTGAATGTAAATACTTCCTATTTGTATGAAGGAGGGGAAGAGGAAAAGAAATACTTACAATAAAAAATAGTCGAAACTCCAAACACCCACGAGTAGCGCGCCGATACTTCACTGTGAGTGCACCTAACTTACGAAGCTTTCTCTCCACTAAGAGCTGATCGAGAAAAGGGGGAAAATGGCAAGGAAGAAGGGGAGTAATGAGAGGCTTTTCGAGCCCTGGGCGAGCGGCGTTTGGGGAGAAAAACTGTGTGCAGGATATTGAACTCAGCGGCCCGATTTCGGAGTTTTTATTTACTCCACCGCCTAATTAACGCCAGTACAATCCCAACACCCTATGAAGCAACGGTCCAATCCTTTCACTCCAACACTAGTAAAGAACCGGTCTAATCTCTTTACCCACCGCCTCAACCCTTTCCAAGTCTTAAATAAAATTAATGTTAATTTGTACCTAATTCCAGTTGGTTTTCATAATTTAAACCCAATTTAAAATGATATTTTATTTCTCTATCCACACACTATTTCAATTATTCACACATCAATACATTTACTTTTTATCCTTTATAATTTGTATACACTTAACTAAACATGCATATATAATACATTGTTATAAATAAATTTTATATAAAATGTCAAGGAAATATTGTTGTGGCGACATTTCATAAATGTTTTAGCCTTCATTTTTCACAAACATGACTTAATATAATGTTTTATTTGTTTTATATCGTACGACGACATTTGGGTGTTACAAATATGCATGACCACCAGTCGTGGAAGAGACTGCCGATGATCGATTTACTTGATTATTTCTATTTCAATGTTGTTTTTGTTTTTACTATTTGTCGACCATATTTTGTTATTTGTACCCTGCCTTGTTTTAGGGTTTTATCTTTGGATGAATGGATTTTTAGGGCTGCCCCCTGAGTTTTTATCATTCCTCTTTCCCCTCTTCTCTATCTTCTAGCCGCCAACTATCCCCTTGCCGGATTCCTCTCTAGGATCATATTAATTTGGTCTGACTGCCTCGTCGCCCATCCCAAAAGACGTTAGTGCCTCGCATTTCCTCGGTCCAGCTCACCGATCCCCGATCGTACACTCCGGATCGTCCGCTGCCATGTGATTTGTCTCCGCCCGGATCAGATCGATTGTCGCATCCCTCCAACGTCGGATCTGCACGCCTACCCTCGGTGTCCCCTCCAACCCGGTGCATAGCCTCTTTCCTCCTCGCAATCCTCGATCCCCGTCCATCTCGCACGCACGCTGACTCATTTGCCAGGTTCGCTAGCACCGCTGCGCCCCTCCCTCCAACATCCTTGAATAGCCCGTGCCGCCTGTGTCCCTACACAACCGCTGACCTCACCGCACAACAACCTCCCGTGATCAACAGTCTGCGCTGACGCTCCGCCACTCATGCTGGTTCCTCCCTCCGCTCGCTGGTGGTTCTGGCGGGCATTTACCCGCGCGGCTCTGCTACTTCCAGCTACGACTCATTTCCTAGTCTAGTGCCACCTACTTCATTTCTCCTAACCTTTGCTTCTCTGGTGATCCCGCTTCGAATACCGCCTTCGCCTCCCTTAGTCACCACGCCGAGACTCAAAACTAGCTCATCGTCGCTATGCATGCCTTGCTCCTCGCCCTCCATTCCAAGATCGACTCTCCCCAGGAGCGACCACCCCCTCTGGCTCCGACTCGGCCGCAAAAGGGGGCTCCCTCCTCAGTGCCATACCGGCCAGACCTCCATCCGAGCTGCAATTCCACCCCACTCCGGGCCGGTCCGCTCTCTCCCTCCACATTCCTTCCTTCGTCGTCTTCGACCCGATGAGTTGGATTGCTAAGGTGAAGCAGTACTTCAACCTCAACTTCACGCCAGATCAGGATAAGGTGTCCACTGTTCTTGTCGGTCTCGATTCTGCTCTCCATTGGGCTCGGTGGCTCTGCCAATCTAACCAATCCCTCTCCTGGCCCGAGCTCAAACATAAGAAGATTTGGCGGTATGACTCCCGCTACTCCAGCTTCTCCGCTATCGTGCGTCTTTGCGGCGTCCGCCATACAGCCGGCCCAGACGATTACATTGATGAGTTTGTCGCTTTGGTCACCCACGTTTCCGGCCTTTTGCTCGACCATTACCTGAACTTCTTCATGCAGGGCCTGCTGCCACACATCCACTCTCGTCTCTGCATGTACCACCCTCGGACGATCTCCAACGCCCTTGACATGGCACATTTGGTGGAGGCTGATCTCCCCCTAGACCTCCTGTTTCTCTGGCCGCCCACCCCCCTTCGCAGATAACTTGGCGATCGCCCGCTCCGGCTCCTCCACCACACCCTTTGCATGGGGCACCCCGCCCAGGGCGCCCCTCGGTCCCTCAACACCGCTCAAACAGTGATTATAATGAGCTTCGCCGTAAGGGCCTGTGTTTTCAGTGCCACCAACCCTATTCTTCCAATCACGAGTGCTTAGTGAAGGAGTTCCACACCATCGCTGGCGACGTCGACCCCGAGGTTACCCTGACTGACTTTGAGGACCTGAAGATTTCAGCGGAGGATCCCCCTTCGACCCCACCACGACTACGTTCCCCCACTTAGAGTTATCCTATGTCTCTGTGGGCGAGATCTTTTGGCCGCAGACCATGAAGCTCCCGACTATGATTCACGATCACCCGATCATCGTCTTGGTGGACAACGACGCGAGCCACAACCTCATCTCCGAGCGACCAGTGCAACATTTCCGATTTTCCTCGTTTCCATCCCTAGATTTTTCGGTCCTCTTTGGCGATGGGTGACACCGACCGACTCAGGGTCATTGCCCCGCCATGACTCTCCGTGGGGATTTTACCTGAAGTTTGATATTTTAGTAATATCGTTTTTGGATCAAGAGAGGTATAATTTTTGTACATGTATAGTTTTTTTGCTATTCATTACTAAACAATGTTTTATCAATTGTTTGTAAGCTTCTACAATGTCCATTAATATCGTGTTATCAATGCATTTTTAATAGATACGTCAATATGGAAGGAGCAGAATCTACAAATAGTAGTGCACAAGTTCGTGGGAAAAATGATCCGGGATGGGAACACTTCAGTTTAGTAAAAGATGCTAGTGGTAAAAAAAATACAAATGTTTACATTGTAGAACTATTTATAGTGGGGGAGGAATAAATAGAATGAAACAACATTTTGCTCGGATTAAAGGAAATATTGGGGCTTGTAAAAAGGTTCCACATGATATTCATCATCAAATGCAAGAGAATCTCAAAGGAAATTTCTGAAAAAAAAACAAGAGATTCAAAAGTCTAGAGAAAATATAACTATATATGATGATCACATAATTAAGGAGAAGGGATCTACTACTTCTATAACTCAAAATCTTGTTGCACAAGATAAAGGTAAAAGGAAGATTGATGAAATTAATAATTATTTTGCTCTTAGAACATCATTAGGATGACAACCATCAATTAGAAGTGTTTTAGCATCAAAACAAGTTGTGCATCGTGCTGATATGACTGTGGCTAGATGGTTTTATGATAGTTGCATTCCAATGAATGCCTTAAACACAATTTATGCACAAAAAGCTATAAATGCAAATCGCTGCAATTGGCCCTGAATATAAATTGCCTTCATATTATATGATGAGAGTCAATCTATTAAGAGATTGTAAGGAGGAATGCAAACTATTAGTAGAAGCTCACAAAAATAGTTGGAAGGAGAGTGACTGCACAATCATGACGGATGGTTGGACTGATATAAGGAGTAGAACATTAATAAACATCTTAGTTTATTGCCCTCGTGGTTTGTCATTTTTAAAGTCTGTTGATGCTTCTGATATCAAGAACGATTGAAAAACATTGTGTGCGCTATTTTTAGAGGTAGTTGAATGGGTTGAAGTTACTAATATTGTTCAAATAATGACTGATAATGCAACTAATTATAAAAAGGCCGGCGCTTTGCTACATGAGAAGTATGCTAATATTTATTGGTCTCCTTGTGCCGCTCATTGTTTGAATCTTATTCTAAAAGAAATTTGTTCTATGACTCATGTTAAAGATATTGCAAACAAAGCTTCAAAAGTAACCATACTTGTGTATAATTACATCTTTTTATTATCTTGGCTAAAAAAAGAGAAGGATGAAAGGAGATTGTGCGTCCTGGAGCAACTCGATTTGCAACTACTTTTATTACATTAAAGAGTGTGCATGATCATAAGCATGATTTACAAGCTTTGATAACAAGTAAATACTACTCTGATTCCAAGCTAGCTAAGACAGTGAAAGGAAAAGAAGCAACATCAATTATTTTGGATAACAAGTTCTGGTGTTCTCGCTTGATAATGACAAAAATATCGGGTCCTATCATAAGGTTACTACGTATTGTTGATGCTGATGAGAAACCATCACTTGGATATGTTTATGATGGATTATACAAGGTAAGAAAAGCAATCAAAAATTTATTCAAAGATGACAAAAGATTGTACAAGCCATACACAATTATTATCAAGAGTAGATGAGATAGTCAGTTTCGTCAAGGGATACACTCCGCTGCATATTTTCTTAATCCAACATTTCAATATGATAGAGATAACTATTGTCAAAAATCAGAAGTGATGCAAGGGTTGGTCGAGTTGATTGGAAATAAGGAAGTTTGTAGCAAACCAAAATAAACAATGATGGAAGTTAGACTATTTCGAGATCAACAAGAAAGTTTTGGAAAACCCCTTGCAATCAAATTAGCGACAGAAATGCAATCCGGTGAGCACACAAAATTATTTTGTAAATGTTAAATGTTTCAATTTTTGAATTTTCAATTATCATATACTAATAATGATGTTTATACTGATTTTTTTCTAGATGAATGGTGGAGAATGTTTGAATCTAATGCTCCTCAATTGCGAAAACTAGTAATTCGTATTCTTAGTCAAACATCATCTTCTTCGGGTTGTGAAAGAAATTGGAGTGTTTTTGAAAAAATTCACACAAAAAGAAGAAATCATTTGGAGCAACAAAGATTAAATGATATTGTATATGTTCGCTATAATCTTAATATGAGAAATCGGTACGACTTTCATTTAATATCATTCTATGTTGGTTTTATATTTTAATTATTTAATATTTTGTATCTTTTTAATAATATTTTACACTTCTATATTCTATCATTCTATGTTGGTTTTAGGTTTACTTGTATGAAAAGAGTTATGATCTTTTAGATTACACATGTATTGATTTGGACTTTTGGGTGGTAGAGGAGGAACCAGTGCCAGAGCTTATATATGATGATTTAGAAAATGAAATTTACAATGAAGACGCTATCCCAATAGTTGTAGAACAAAACCTTGATACTACACTACCAATTCAAAGTGCATATCTGCATGTCAATATTTATGTATAATTGTATGATTTAAATATAAGTTGTTTCATAATTTAATTATATATATTGAAC
The DNA here is from genome assembly GCA_039583875.1 of Platanthera guangdongensis. Lineage (NCBI taxonomy): Eukaryota > Viridiplantae > Streptophyta > Magnoliopsida > Asparagales > Orchidaceae > Platanthera > Platanthera guangdongensis. The sequence goes on from CM077166.1 coordinate 52,091,972, forward strand.
TTGCAGATGATGAACAAATTTGTATTACCGAACCAATTGTTGAGCACACTGATTTGGAGACTTTTGGAGATGAACGTATTGCGGATTTTGATGGTGTTGGAAATGACTTTGGTGGAGGATTTGAGTTTGACTTATTAAACTACGATTTGAATTTGTGATAAATAATTATATATTAGTAGATTATTACTATTTTGAGACAATCATTTTATAATTTTAATTCGACAATGTCACAAAACATTATTATCTAATGTTGTGTTTGATGATATGTAATATGTTTTGACTTTTGGCTTATAATGATTTTCATTTTAGAGTTTGGTTTATAATTTTACTCTTTTAAAGTTTACTAAAATAACAGTATAAATGTATTATACAACATCACAATTCAACCCCGGTCCAACCGGTCGTACCTTGAACCTTTGATCTCACCGGTTCGATCGCCGGTCCGGTTCTCAAAACGTTGGGCTTTTCCCATTATAGTGATATGTCTAATATATGATTATGACAGAGGTCAATAAGAGTTTGCTCATTGAGGGATTACAAGGGCAAAATCCCGTTTGAGTGACCATAAGTCTAACAATACATTAGCCATGCACTTTAGTTAAACCTCTCATAACACAACTAAACGTTCCATCAAATAAAAGATGTTTATTGTAATCTTGAGGGTTTCTTCAAATCAGGAATCTTGTGGGGAATATTCCCATAAAAATGTCCTTGAGTTAATTTATGCACTTCTAGTAAACTAGTTAGGTTCAGTGAGGGATGTGTTTATGAAGGAAAACAAGCAAAATTTAAATAATATATCTAAAATAACTCATCATATGCAAATTTGAGAGGGGTAGAAGATAACACCCACATAATCATAGGGTGACCCTAAACCTCAAAGAAGGTGACATTGGTGGAGGAAGTTGCTCGTTAAACTTGAGCTGCAAAAATTGCCAGATGTTGGTCCATCATGACCGCTTGAATGGCTTTCAATTTCTATAGTAACTCCATCATTTGTTCTAGCAGGAGTCCACCTTCCTCCATACACAGGTCTTAACGGCAATGGTATAACGTTGTATTTCCAAAACATTTCGAATAAGTACTAGAAGAAAACAAAATACAACTTTGACATTCATTTCAGCATATAATACATCATGTCAAACCGGAGTACAAATATACATGTAGGAAAACAAAAACGGAAACCAGAAAAACTCTAACTCTTTATTTTTCCATCTTCTCTCTCACCTTCTTTACTTCTTCAACAGCCAACATCCTATCGGGGTTTGGCATATTGACGATGGGATCCTAAAAACAGAAATCAACAATCCGCTAGTTTATAAAACTAAGTGAATCTTTTACCTCTTCAATCGCTGTACAAGAAGACACAAAAGATCATTAACAATATGCATATATATAAATGCAGTAAATTGATTAAGCATAAGGTAAGCTGGAAAAAGTACAAGTATTAGAAGGAAAGGGAAAAGCATGTAACCCATTCAGTATTTTTTAAGGATGTAAATCTATCTGTCATCTGTGCTCATCAAGTCAATGCCCAATCTAGGACAATCAATACGCAGCAGGCTCTCTTTCCCTCAAATTAGACAATTCCATCGATTCCAATTCAGGGTGATCGAACACACGTACCTCCTTGGAATCGTCAAAATTTGTAGGAGTTACGCCCATCCTACGAGATTAACCCTTAACATTTCTATGTGTTGACGCACAATCAGTTTCTTATTCTTCTTATATTTAGTTATTATTTTGTAAGTAGGAAATATGCGATTCATATAATTTTCCCCAGTTTCTACATCACTTGTTATTCCAATTTTAGCAATTTTAGCTGTTTTAGCGAGTTCATTAATATCAGTGATTTCAAAAGTTCAAATTCATTCAATTTGATCAATATGCAGTGCACATGCACAAAAGTAGGCTAAGAGTGAAGTGCCTTCACATGTGAATAATTCAAAATAATCTTAATATGTATAATCAAAGAGATAAAGACTAACCACTTCTTTTCCTTTCTCTTTATCGATCCCAAGATTCTCGACGCATCTATCGCCGGATGCCATCCTCTGCAATATCAATAAAATCATTTACTTAGGATTGTTTCGTTAAATAGTTACGATTTGACTCCTATTTTTTTACTTTGACTTAGCAGGTGTTGTCTAAGGTTAAGGAGAAACTTTGGTGAATCCGATAAAAATCCCAATTGCATCAAATAATTTAAATCTTACACATTGAAGATCTAGCCTCAAAGGAATAAACTCCCACCTTCCCCTCCTAATACTCAGCTATTTACTAAATGAATTATCAGGATGTGCAAGTATCACCATAAAAAGAACAACCGGCCCTCCAATCTCAATCTCAAGCTTAAATACAAAAATGAAAAACAGGAACAAATTCAACAACCAGAATAGGCTAACTTAACCTCCATCCAAAATAGAAAACAGAAATTGAAAAAGAGGGAAGGAGAGGGACAGCCAGCCTGCAACCCATTTCCAGCAACAGAAATTGAAAAATAAAGAGAGGAAATAATTGCAGCCTCACAACAACTATAATCCAACCAAAATAATATATCCAACCACCGATTTCATTGCACTCTAGAGCCAGCCCACAACAAAATAATCTCATTCCAAATTTGTAAAAGAGGGAGGACAAAGAAGTAATAGAGGGGGAGGGAGAGAGAAATCCCTAAGCTAATTAACAGCCAAGCAAATCATTCAAGAATCCAAAATAGAGAGAAGTAAAGAAGAAAAAGAAGACTGGGAGAGGTAGGACCAACACTAAAATCCAACAAAATCCCAAATCATCAAACCCTAGCCGGCCAAATCCAGTAACCACATATTATAATTACTAGAAAGTAATTATAACTTCTCAAGTGAATCCTTTGATATGATCCTTCAATGACTATGGACATGCACGTACACCCCAGGAAAAAACCAATTGGTAACAAACGTGGAGTCCTCCCAACGCCTATCCGCAACTCCGACCACCAGGCAAAATTCCTTATCACAAACGTCGGTCGACCCCGTTAGACTTGAACCTTTTGTGTCACGTTAATTATTATAGTTTAATAGAATAAATAAAATATTTTAATAGAAATACGAAAATAATTCCCCTATGATGACCAAAATGATCAGTGTCGATTCGATGTTGCACATTTTATTTTTGAAGTTCGAGATTTACGCTTTTTTAGCGACGATCGTTTCATTTTCAATCTTACATATTTTATTTATTGTTCACTTCAACTTTTGTCGGTTGGGTTCATGTTTTTATTAAGTATGTAGGTGTCTCTTGAGATTTGGCCGGCCAGATCTTTGGTTGAAATGAATTTTTGTACTTCAATAAACTGGAGTATTGCCTTGATTAAGGCAGAAATTAATAAGGGTCGGTGGGATGTTTCCTCCTTTATGCTTATCCAAGATATCATTTTCTCGATATCATTAATTTCTCTCATTGTCTGGAGCTTTCGGGCGGGCTGGGAAAAAGCTAGGGCTTTCTCGATTTCTCTTCGGCTCGACGACCTTGTCTTATTCTCTTGTCATCAGCACAAGGAGAGCTCGAGAAGGGCTGTTCCCTTCTAGCTTTCCTGCAACTCTGCTTTTAAATTTGGTTGATTCTTTGTTGTTGGTTGGCACTTCTGGGCTTAGTTCTCCCCACTGTGAGGTCTTCTCTCATTGCCCTCTTACTTTCACTTGCCCTAGATTTCTTCATCATCCAGTTCAATGGGTCATGTGCAAACCGATATTACAAAGCAAATGAAGTCACGCTAGTTTCTATTGGGTGCCATGTAAGATATATTAGACTTTTGATAGAAATAAAGTTCCCATCCACAATCAAAAAATAGATTGTACCAGTCTCCCGATAAAGGCATAGAGCTCAGTACCAATTATGAATTTTCTAGGGTGCTGTTATTAGCAAACCCATTTTCGTTTCTAGCAAACCGCAAAAAAGCAGATTCAGCCATTTTTTCATAAAATTTACTACTAGCAAACCAATCTTGTTTTTTTTTTATTTTTGTATTTTTGAATTTTAAGTCCCAAATGTTTCCATTTGAAAAAGTGATAAACATAAAAGTTGTAGATCTCATCGAATCTACAACTTTCACGTTGACCATTTTTTGATTTGAAGCCGTTTAGGCTTCCAATTTGGGCCCGAAAAAAGACACGCATGGAACGTGTCGTCGGTACAAATTTTCGGCGTGACTTTTTTCGGGGCCCACTAACTGTTTCAAATCAAAAAGTGTTCAACATGAAAGTTATAGATCTCGTCGAGATCTGCAACTTTCATGTCGAACACTTTTTATTTTGAAGCCGTTTAAGCCCCCGATGTGGCCTCCGAAAAAGGTGACACGATCCCTGGTGTCTGTACATATGTTCGGCGTGATTTTTTTCAGTAGTCAAATCGGAAGTCTAAATTGCTTCAAATCAAAAAATGTTCAACATGAACGCTTCGAGATCTACAACGTTCATGTTGATCATTTTTTGATTTGAAGCCGTTTAGGCTTCCAATTTGGGCCCGAAATAAGACACGCACGGAAACGAGTCGTATGTACAGATTTTCGGCGTGACTTTTTTCGGGGCCCAAATCGGAGGTCTAAACTGGTTCATCAAAAAATGTTCAACATGAAAGTTATAGATCTCGTCGAGAACTACAACTTTAATGTTGAATACTTTTTATTTTGAATCCTTTTAAGCCCCAGATTTGGCCTCCTAAAAAGGTCACGTCCCGGGTGTTCGTACATATTTTCAGCGTGACTTTTTTTCAGGGGTCAAATTGAGAGTCTAAATTGCTTTAAATCAAAAAATGTTCAACATGAAAGTTGTAGATCTCGTCGAGATCTACAACTTTCACGTTGAACACTTCTCATGAAAATATACGTATAAACGCAGTTCAAAAATACGTTTATATATTGGTTTGCTAGTAACAAAATGGTCAAATAGCCATTTTGATAAATGCCGGTTTGCTAATAGTAATGGTTTGCTAGAAACCAAATTGAGTTTGCTAGTAACAGCACCCATTTTCTATTGAGGACTTTATAGGTTTATTAGCCTCCCGTGGGAATAAAGATGTTATCTTCGATTATATTTGACATTGTGATAGGGGCCTGATAGGGACCCCACACCGTCAGTTTTTGATAGGGCCTGATGGGGGCCCACACCGTCAGTTATCTAGTAGTTATATTATTAGGTTTGTTTATTTTATCGAGTCGAGTATTTATGTATTGAGACGAGTCATTATTATCGAATTGACTCGTAGTCTTACTGTCATAGTATATTAATATTCACACCTCGTGTTTATAATTTTGCCATTGCCGGTCCTATATATGGGGACCCTTGGGGACATGTATGGATACAAAAAAGACTAATCTACAGTTCTCCTCTCCCAAGCTTCTCTCACTAGTTCCTCTTCTCATCTTCTTCCCCATTCTACGGTTTCCCCATTATATCTCCCGCTCATCACTACCTTCAACGTAGACCTGAAGAAGGCCCCCAACAACTTGGTATCAGAGCCACTCTTTCCTTCCTTTTCGACTACTGGTTTCCTTTTTCCTTCATAAGAACAACCCGATAGCCAAGTTCCTCCTTTTGTGACTACAAATTTTTCTCGCGGTGAGCATGCCGACCGTACCTTCGACCCATACGCCACACACAATTTGCGCAATCAACACCATCGTCGTTCAACAACAAGAAACGCTGGCATCTCTCTTCACTCTGCATGGCGAGTCCCCTGATACATTCCATGATGAATCCCCTGCCGAATCTACGCGACTCAGTGCGAGACTTCTACCGAGGAAGACGCCGCCATCTTGACTTTGAATTGGTGCTTCTAGCTGTGCACCCTTTTCTCACGTTGTAGCGCTTCGAGCGGGCAACCTTCAGTTTGAGCCCCTTCTCTCGAGCCACCAACCTGTGCGAGAGTTTCGCTCAGACCCTGCTCATCGAGTCCCGTTCTTGCAGGATTGCCTTCCCAAATTAATTAATTAATCTGCAGAAACCACTTTCCCGATTATTGAGTAATTAATTCTTATCGGATTACTTTGGTGACCAATTAGTTGAGATGCACAAGAAAATAAGCATCGCCGATGCGGCGGTTTTCCTCCGTTCGCTGAAGGATTTCCTCCAGGCTGCCTTGATACAACTCCTCGCCAACATCCGCAATGAGTTGAGGACTGCGACTACTCCATCGTGGCCGACATATTTGCTGCTGTCACCCATGCCACTGCTGGACTCTGCAAATCGACCACTGCTTCCACCTTTCCTGCTCCGATTCTCTTCGACTAGTCTCTTGCTTCTGACAGCGTTCGCAGAGGCTCCACCACTCTCCACGGTTGCTGTCATTCTCCGTTGCTTTTCGTGATTTCCGCTCTGTCGCTTTCCCCACCGGTGTCGTCATCTTTCAACCTAGCAACTATGCTGCCACCACCATCAGTTCCCACGACCACCATCTCGTACCTCTGCCTCCGACCGCCTTTCCTCCCCCACCATCAGTTCCCACGGCTACCATCTCGCAGCCTCTTACTCCGGCCGCCTTGCCGCCCCTTCGCTGGACGACCGCTCTGCTGGCCCCTCCCGTCGCCTCATCTCCTCTTCTACGCCCGACCTCTCCGCCGCCCCTCTGGATCCGTTCCTTCCGCCGCTTGTTTTTCTGTCACCGCCGCCGTTACTTACCGTCGCCCTAGCCACCACTATGTGCTACTAGGAATTGTTTTGGCGTGAAATCAAGGAGCCAGAGGATCAGATCATCGGAGAAGGTTCGAGCTTGCGGGCAAGCTCGATTTTTGGGACGGGTGGAGATGATTGGGGCCTTCTATGGATCCACACCGTCAGTTATTGATAGGGGGCCTGATGACGACCCGCACCATCAATTATCTAGTTCCTCTTCTCATTTTCTTCCCATTTCTAGGGTTTCCCCCCTTGTATCTCTCGCCAATCACTACCTTCGACGTGGCCCTAAAGAAGGTCCATACCACGTTGATTTCCTCCCTTTCATGCTCCTCGGTCGGGGATCAATAACAGTTTCCTTTATCACTGTTTAAATTTGAAATCTTAAATATTGAAACAAACAAATTGAAGTGGTTGAACCATGGAATTTCATTGGGAAGAAAAGCTGAAAGATAGGAGTTAGATCTGATTTACTCTAGAGGGGGGGGGGGGGGTGAATAGAGTAGTTTAAATCTTTTTGCCTGTTTAAAATGTTATCAGAATATATTAGTGATACCAATAGTAGTAATAAAAAGAAAAGATAATCTAATCTAATCTACCACAACAATATATCACAACACAGCTAGCCTAACACAACCACATCAAGAACAATAAGAAAAAGGGCAACCAGACGACACAAGAAATTATATAGTGGTTCCCCAACCTGGGTACATCCACTCTTCTACCACCCTGGTAGGAATCCACTAGCAGGTTTTTGATCAGGTGACTGCCACCAACAGGTTTTTGCTCAGGTGCCCTGTCACCACAAGATCTATTTCAAGGGAAATCTCACAACCCTTTGAGCTTTTGATCAGGTGCCCAAAAAACCAAATAAACTTTTGAAGCGAGTTAATAAACCCTTTATACAGGAGGAGGGAGAGAGATTTGATGATGTCTTCTCTTTCTCAAACAACTGAGAAGACTTAGTGAATTGCTGTTGTCAAGACTCCTTCAGAATCACTTGGAGCCTTGCACAGGGTGTAGGTCTTCAGCCTTGACTTGAAATAATCCAAGAACTTCTGACTGATAGAGATTTGTTGTCCTTGAAAGCTCCTGGAATGGAAGTTGAAGAAGACTCTTGATAGTGATTGTTGTTGTTCTTCTTCTTCAGTAAGATCAAGCAGAAAACAAAGTGTTTTCTGCACAGAGAATGTCTGAATGTTGTTTTTGTATTCTCTGGTTCTGTTATCTTCTTCCTTGTTGCCTCCCGACTGAAAAGAGAAAAATCTCTTTTATATTCTCTGTCAAAATTCTCTTTTGAATTTTGAATTCTCTGCATTGAATGCTGACTGCCTGGAGAATGAAAATCGGCTGTAGAATATTTTCTTTTTAATGTGTTTCCCCAACTGTCCCAATTAAATAAGCAAGTAATTATCCTGATGAAGATCATAATCAATGCTGCCAACAACGGCTATATTCAGAGAATATGAGCATTAATTACTTCAGGAAATCACTGCTAAATAATATGAAATAAAGACAAAAAATGAGGAAAATTCTAAGTCTGGAACTGCAACAAAGATCGTCGAACATAGAACAGATTTTGTCGACCTGAGATCCAAGTTCGTCGAGCTGAGAAATCCTGTTCGTCGACCTGAGAAAACTTGTTTGTCGACCTGAGATCCAAGTTCGTCAACCTGAGCACAGCGAACTGCATTCTGTGAATAACTTGCCAATTCTGCGCTCCAAGTTCGTCGAGCTGATAATCTATCTTCGTCGAGCTGAGTTCAGAGAAAATATCCTGGAAAGAATGTGTTCAAGTTGAAATCCAAACTTCGTCGACCTGAGCTCGAATATCGTCGAGCTCAACTCAGAGAATTAACTCTGAGTTTGTCGATCGCTGATCGACGATCGTTGAGATGAGTTCGACGAACGTCGAACTTATATACTGAACTTGATTTCTTCTACGTCTTGAGTCAATCTGAGGTCTTCTGCTGGCTGGTTCATGTAAGGTTGAACCTAAAGTCTTAGCCTAAACTCTAAGACTCAAAACACATGACCCTGACTATACATTGTGGGTCAGACATCCTAATTAGTGAATCTAGCCCAAATCCAACTAGGGATCCAACAAAAGCGGATACCCTGAAATTTTCTCCTACTATAATAGCTCTAGTTCTTACCTGTGAATGTACCAAGTGCACAATAACATTATTTGCTAACAGGGCAAAGTGCCCACTTCATATTGAAGTGATAGAAAAGGGCATGTGTTTTTCATTACTCCTATTTTTTCCTGTGAATATAAAAAATAAATAAATATAGAATATTTGTTTTAGATTACAGTGGGGATGTCAACTGTCAGTAAATATTTAAATGTGATTTGACATGCCTACAAAATGGATTTTTTCGCACAAGTATGGAATGTCTTGGCCTTCATCTTGCTCAGTTGTTAATAACTTACAATATGGTACCATATTCAGATATTCCATATCCTACTTATTTTTCTTAATTCCTTTGCTAACTTTTTCAACGGTAAATCATTAGAAGGCATTGCTATTGTTGCAGAGTTGAGTACCCAAAATGCTTTCTTCCCTTTCAGAGAAGAGCTCCTCATTGTCGTCCCTGTCATCAGTCTTATATCATCTCCATCCAAGTCTGTAAAAGTTGCGGCCACTCATTTACTTCTGTTAGCAGAGCGTTTTCTTTTGGATTTCAGAGGTGTTTCTCAGGAAGATGACATTTCTTGTACTGACCATCCAGTTCGGATTGAAGCGGAATCTATTCCTTTGAGACTTCTTCATTGTATTTTCACTAAGGTTAAACAAGATCTATTTTTCGTTTTATGGGTGTTTTGTGATTTTATACTCTGTTCTTTTGGAATAATTTACAGTATGACCGTTTATGTTTGATATACACTTTCAGGGCCAACATTCGCTATATCATTCCTATTTCTCTTTACTCACTTCTAATAAGATGCCTTGTGTTGGAAAGAAATACCATGGACCATTATGTTGGACATCATGGTTAAGGGAGCATCTATTAACTAATGAGAGGGAAAAAGCTACATTTCCCTCTCATTTATCTGAGAATCAATTTGAAGGTATGCTTTCCATATTGTCTATTTATTATCATGATTGTATTTCTTGTGTTATCACTGGACATGTTTCAGTTAGACCATCTACTGTGTTAGAATCTTAGCATCCAACCTAAAATCAATTGGTTAGATGTGGAGAGGCTCAAGATCTATATTAAGTGCAAAAAACTCTGTTGGTTTTCGGATGGGGGACTATTATTATCACTCCTCATGCATGTCTTTGTCCTCTGCCACACGAATTACTTTAATAGGGTGACATGGAATGGGTGTTAAACCTAGCCGTCTTTGATACTATGTTAGAATCCAAACATCCAACCTAAAACAAATTGGTTGGAGGTGGAAAGATTCAGGATTTATTTTAAATGCACAGGCAATGTTGGTTTCCGAATACGAACCTTTCTCAACATGTCTCCACATGTGTAGGATCTTTGGCTTCTAATACGTCAATTACTTTTTAAAGATAACGTAAAATCGGCGTTAAGCCTAGTCGTCTTTAATACCATGTTAGAATCCAAACATCTTACCTAAAACCAATTGGTTGGAGGTGGAGGGAGAGGCTCATAATCTATATTAAGTTCAAAATGCTATGTGAGTTTCTCGATGTGGGTCTATTCTCAATTCACTACACTTCTTATCTTTCAATATGTGATTGAGCTTATTGTTCATGCTCATGAGTTAATGCGATCAAATTATTTTCTTGCAGGGGTGATTGTATTGCTAAGCTCCATAACTTGCAATTTAGTTATACATCCTGCTTTTGACACCTCAGCAGTAGATTCTTTGTCTGCCCTTTGTCGGCAATACCCTAAACTAAGTATTACAATATTTCAAGCTGTTTTTTTCTACATCAATATTTTATTCAAATTTGAGGGCAACTCTTCAAAAATACTGGTATGTTATGTTTTTATATCATTTATGTTGTCTTAATATTAGAAGAAAGGATCATAAGTAAATCAAATATCTTCTAGATGAATTTTTTATATTTAATTAGGAAAAGTAGACCATCAAGATGTTATGTATTAAAACAGTCTTAGTAGCTATGCGATCCACCTTTTTCGGATTAGAAAGCCGTTTCTAAAACTATCATTGCTAAATGATGATAGCTGGAATTTCTTCCACCTCTATCCTGTTGCTGCCACATTTTGATATTAGCTGGAAATTTCAATTATCACTTTTAATTGATGGAACCGTTGTTATTGTAGGAGAAAAAGAAATAATGATTTTATATCACTAAAAGAGAACAAATTCCCTCTATATATGGAGGCGGACCAATGAATAATACACGTGCTTTGAAATACAACAACAACAGAACTCATATAGTCCCCAATCATTGGGGGTATGGGCAGGGGAAGATTGGAAACAGACCTAACCTTTGACACTATGCACAAAGTGACTTCTCTCAGTGGAGAAAGACCTAACCTTTGACAATAAATGCACAAAGGGGCTGCTCACAGATACCACTAAAATAGTGACCCCCTATACCGTCACGTTTGCTGCAGAATCATGCCGTCAAATCAAAGCCAAAGACATCAGAGAGGGCAAATCCAAGAATCCATTTTGATTTATTTGCACAAAGGGAGTACACACATAAATAAAACATATTGTAACACTCCCCCTCAAGTTGGACGTGAGATGTTGATCATGCCCAACTTGATGACAAGTCTTCCAAAGGTACTTCCACTCAGGCCTTTCGTGAGAATATCAACAAGTTGTCTATCTGAGTAAACAAAGGGGGTACACACAAGGCCCTTTTCAATGTTTTCCTTGATGAAATGACGATCCACTTCAATATGTTTAGTACGATCATTCTGGATAGGGTTGTGTATGATGCTGATAGCAACCTTGTTTTCACAATACAACCAAATATGCTCATCTTCAGAGAGTCCTAGTCACTTAGCAAAGAACGCAATCAAAGATCTTCACAAACACCATGTGCCATGGCCCGAAACTCTGCTTCAGCGCTAGATCTTGCCACGATCTGTTGTTTTTTTACTCCAAGTAACAAGATTTTCACCAACAAGAGAACAATACCCTGACGTAGATCGCCGATTGACCCAACCCAATCAGCATCCGTGTAGACCTCAATTATTAGAGTCGAATTTGGGGAAAACAAGATCCCGCTCACAGGAGTGGACTTGAGATATCTAAGAATTTTGTTTGCAGCATCAACATGATGAGTCTTCGGAGCATGCATAAATTGGCTGATAACACTTACAACATAAGCAATATCTGGACGGGTATGAACCATGTAGATCAGTCTCCCTACAAGTCTCTGAAATTCAGGTATATTTTCAATCTTCTTTCCATCATCACAACCTATTTTGTGGTTTGCTTCAATTGGGGTTTCAGTTGGTCGACAACCACTCATCCCAATCTTCTCAAAAAGGTCCAGAGTATACTTCCTCTGGGAGATAAAGATCCCATGCTTGGACCTTGCCACTTCAATGCCAAAAAATATTTGAGTGCACCCAGGTCCTTGACCTCAAACTCAGAAGCCAATTTTCGCTTTAGAAGCTTGATTTTTGCTACATTGTCGTTCGTGATAACATTGCGATCAACATAAATAATGGGAACTGTAAGTTTACCAGTCCTACGCTTGATGAACAATGTATGTTCGACATTTCCCTGGTGATACCAAAAAGACAACATGACTTTGTGAAATCTCCCAAACCATGCTCTTGGAGATTGTTTCAGTCCATATAGAGCTTTCTTTAGCTTGCAAATGTGTCCCACTGAATTTTTAGGGTAAGGCTTGGTGGTAGTGACATGTAAACTTGCTCATCCAGATTCCCATGGAGGAAGACGTTTTTAACATCAAGTTGCCAAAGATCACATCCTTTACAGACAACACAAGATAAAAGGACTCTGATAATGTTCATCTTTGCTACATGGGCAAACGTTTCCTGATAATCAATTTCAGGGGTTTGAGTATATCCTCTTGCCACTAGTCTTGTCTTACACCTTTTGATAACACCCCATGAATTTTGTTTGACAGAGAACACCCATTTGCTTCTAACCGGTTTTTTCCCTTGTGGAAGAGACACTAAATCCCATGCGTTGTTCTTTTCAAGCGCAGCATTTCCTCAAACATTTCTTCTTTCCACACGAGAATCTCCAGAGCACTCTGCCAAGATGTTGGTATTTATATGGAAGCAAGAGAAGACACAAAGGTCTTATGGAAGATGGAGAATGAGTCGTACAAAACATAATTAGAAAGAAGATGTTGAGTACAGGTCTGGATACCTTTGCTGAGGGCAATGAGAAGCTTGGAAGGCCCTGAGTCTGGGTCGAATGATTTATCTGGTTGCACAGTCAGGTCAAGTGTGTCGGTGAGCCTCTTTCTCCACTTTGTGTACACCTGCAAAGTAGGAGCCGTAGGAGGAATAGTATTAGTGACAAGAATATCACTCACTTACGACGGTATAAACTCCCCCTGAAGTGAGGGATAAGGAGGGGGAACGAGCGGAGGTACAAACGAAGAGGGCAAAGAAGAATAGGTAAAAGAAGAAGAGTCGGCCTGGGAAGGATAGTAGGCCTTACTTTCCCGAAACGTGACATCCATGGTGACAAAAACCTTCTTAGTAGGAGGATGAAAGCACTTGTATCCCTTTTGAGTAGGAGAGTAGCTGATAAACGCACACCTTATTACTCGTGGATCAAGTTTGGTGGGAGGCGTGTGATGGATGTGAACAAAGCATACACATTCAAACACCTTAGGAGCTATGTTGTTAAAGGCGCATCTCAGGTGCGCCTAAGGCTCCAGGTTCACCAGGCTCAGAGGTTTGCGCTTCGTGCGCCTTTTTTGCGCCTATGGATATTATAGGCTCACCTCGATGTATTTTTTGTTGCAAACCTTTTTTTAAATAATGAAAAAATAATGCAAGAACTCAATAATTTTTTTATGATTTAGTGTTTTTGAAATGTAATCGATTATTGAGACTTAGATATGATGCAAGTGATCATATTGATTTTATTTTTTAAGAGATAAATGATAATAATGAATGATTAATGAGTAGAATATATGAAAAATCTGTTTAAGAAGATGAATTGATGTTGATTATTTAAAATGAATGTGGTTGCGCCTTGCCTTCTTCGGGCGCGCACCTGCGCCTTGAGCCTAGGCTCCAAGACCCTTTTGCGCCTTGGTGCGCCTTGCGCCTTTAATAACTAAGGTTAGGAGGGAGCTGAGAGGAAGGGACCCGTAGAGTGTCAAGGGGAGTGACCTTCCTAAGAATACTAGAGGGCATGCGATTAATAAGATATGTCGCTATTAGGACAGCATCCCCCCGGTAATACTTAGGAAGATGCATGGTGGACAAGAGGAAACAAGCCACTTCCAATAGGTGACAATTCTTATGCTCTGCAACCCCATTTTGAGCAGGGGAATAAGCACAAGTTATTTGGTGTATAATGCCATGATCAGCCAGATATGCAACGAAGTGCGAATCCAGATATTCACGACCATTATCGCTGCGGAGGATCTGAATCTTTACCTGAAACTGGGTGAAGATCATATTATGAAACTTTTTGAAGGTAGAAAAGACATCACTCTTTTGACACAGTAAGTATAACCATGTATTGCTAGAAAAACAGTTAATAAAAGTGATAAACCAGACACAACCACAAATAGAAGATGCAAGACAAGATCCCTAAACATCAGAGTGAATCACAGTAAAAGGAAAAGAGCTTGATAATGAAACATGATTAAAAGTTGTACGACGATGTTTGTTAACATCACATACATCACAAACAAAGGAAGTAAAAACTGCAGCAGACATAACAGGAAATTATAACTTTATAACAGGAATAGACGGGTGTCCTAAGCGACAATGCCAGGAATATAGGTCGGATGTGCTAGAGTGAAGGGCCAGATAGGGTGCCACTGGGCTAGAGTCGAGCACGTACAGACCGTTGACCAAACTACCAGAGCCAATCACCGTCCCTGTCTTCAGGTCCTGAAAAATACAAGAAGAATGATGCAAAGTTACCGAACAGTTCATGAAATTAGTTAAATGATTAATAAAGAGTAAATTACATGTGAAAGTTGGATCATGCAAAACCGACGATAAGGTGACAGAGGAACATGAGATGGAACCTTCCCAGCAATATAGGAAAGGGAACCGCCAGCAATGCTCACCTTATCACGATCAAAAAGAGGGGTATAGAAAATGAAACTTGAGTCGGAGGCAGTCATATGGTTTGTGGCTCCAGAGTCAATGGTCCTCTGAGTGGAAGAGTGAGCAGCAACAGAGTGAGCACCTGGAGTCCCTGTGTGGGCATACAAAAACAAGGCAAATGACTCCGTGAAAAGACCTTGCATCATGCGGTGAAGGGCAAGGATTTCATCAACTGAAAATCCACCAGAGAGGATAGAAGGATCAACGCCAGACATAGCATGAGAAGTATCCATAGAAACATCAGTAGATTGGCAAAACGAGGTGGAGTATGTCGACCTGGGAAGCGCCCGAAGCCACGACCACCACGAGTACCGCCTCTCGGTGGAGGAAAACCATGAAGTTTGAAGTAGGTGTCTCTCATATGATGGACCTTACCACAATAATCACAGAGGAGGTGGTCTTTATCACTACCCTTCCGCTTAGAATCACGGGTTGGATGAGCCCCCAACAAAGGAGTACCAGCAGCAAGAGCAGAACTCTCAGGAGCTAGGTTAGGGAGTAGAGTCTGGCGACGATCAAACTCCTGTTGGACAATGCTATACACCTCCAGAAGAGACGACAATGACACACACCCCAAAATCTGAACACTAATCTGATCGAAATCCCGATGAAGACCATGGAGGAACTCAAAGATGCGGTTGCGATCCTCCCGAGCACGGAACATAGCCTCATCAACAGGGCTAACAAAGGTGATGGAATCAAAATGATCGTATTTCTGATACAGTTGAGTAAACTCTAAATAGTAAACAAATTAAGGATGATCACCATGACGGAGTAAGGATATCTTGCGTCTCAATTGGAAGATCTAAGCAAAATTACCTTTTCAAGAATAAGTAGTCTCTACACGCCGCCAAATATGTGCAGTAGTATCCAAAAATAAGTAGTTGTGAGCGATGAACTCCTGCATGAAATTCTTTAGCCAAGACATGACTAAGGAATTTTTTGAATCCCATTGAGGCCAATCAAGGGCAGTCTTCTCCGCTTCCTTTGTTTGCCCAGTGACATAACCAAAGAAGCGACGAATCTTGAGTGCAAGGGTGATAGAACGAGACCAAGAAAGATAATTTGAATCATCTAACTAGATAATAGTAATATGTGATCATGACTCCCATGAAGAGAACTTGCAGGAGGAGGAACCGGCGAGGAGGCAATAGAATCACTGAGAGAAGACTGTGGACCAAGAAAAGAAATCTGGAGACCGCACTTCACGGGGGGCAGCAAAAACGATCGATTATGTCGAGCAATTATCGATGTAGAAGAGGAGAGGAATAGAAATCCACTCCATCCAATGACTGGAAAGGCAAGCAGCGCCGGAAGGAAGCAAAGGCTTCACTGCATGTCCGACGCCAGAAGGAAAGGGGCTGCTAACCCTAGGAAGCCGACAGGTAGAGAGAGGAAGCCTGCTGGAGGCTTGCGAGGTCGAGAAAGGGCGTCCAAGAGAGTTGTGAAAAAAAATTCGCAGAGTCGGCGCTAGGAGAGTCGCGGACGGCGAGGGGGTGGGGGGGGGACGGGATGTAGCAGTAGGGGTGCAAACGAGTCGAGCTTGAGTCGAACTTGACAAAATTTCAAGCTCGAGCTCGAGCTCGTTGAGCTCATTTTGTACTGGCTCGAGCTCGAGCTCGTTGAGCCCGAACTCGTTGAGCTCGCGAGCTGAGTCGAGCTCGAGCTGCTCGCTAGTTTTTTAGCTCATGAACCCGCTTTTCTTTATATTTTTTAAATTTTTTTAAAATATTGGAATAAAAGCTCGCGAGCCGGCTCGCGAGCTCATGAACAATAATATTCAAGCTCGAGCTCGAGCTCGAGCTCCACAGGCTCGAGCTCGAGTCGAGCTTTTTTCGAGCCGGCTCAACTCAACTTGCACCCCTATGTAGCAGGACGACGAGATGTAGCGGGACGACGGTCAATCCACGACGGGATGAAGCGGGACGACGATCGACAGGCGAATGCGCGGAGACGGGCTGGACGGGTGACACGCGAAGACGGGCTGGACGGCGGAGCGAGCGCCAAAAAAAACGGGGCGCAGCGGAGGCTAGGCCACCAATAGTCGTACCTCTGATACCTTTTTGGTGAAAAAGAAATAATGATTTGATATCATGCAAAGAGAACAAGTCCCCTCTATAAATGGAGGCGAACCAACGAATAATACACGTGCTGTGAAAGAAAAGACATAAAAATGAAATAAAACACATTGTAACAGTTATTAATATCACCCATATGGTCTTTGGAACGGTCTGTTGGCATGGAATCATTAGAAATATTGGCCATGGAAAACTGCATTGTTGGGGGAACTAGAATTGTTCGCCATGCAGGATGCTATACATAAGTTGATAATGTTCATACGTGGAGCCAATGTAACACACTTATCTAGTTTAACAACAATTCAAAAGCCCAACTTACACTTGTGATATGTGGTAAGCTAAACAACATATAAAATTTGTAAATAGCAAAAAAATCTAAAGTACACATTGGAAAATTAAGTACTAGAGTTAAAGTTAAAGAAATATCTCACTCTGATTCATAGATTAAACTAGAAATGTAAAGTGCAAAGAGTCTGAATAACTGAAAATCTTAAATGAGCCTGATACATATGAGTTCATACATAATTGATACTTCAAACTGAAATGAAAGGAAGTGAAAGGTAGAAATCCTCAGAAGCTTATCCTAGACGAATCTCCCGACCAGTGAGCACTGAAAAGAACTGTCCGAAGATAGTGTCAGTCGAAGTATCACACAGATCTCTGTGATGGGATATTATGGGAGTGAGTGTAAGTGAAGTCGTGATCCTCAAATAAAGGATTCCTCCTAAGTGTAGACCTTTCCACGTAGTGATGTGGAACACCGTAATGTGGACGGACAAAATGCTCATCTCGAATTTGAGGTGACATTGACACTCGAGGGGCCACTTGAGGGGGTATTTCTAAACTATTCACCTACCTCTAAAGTTTTCGAACGTTTCTCGCATGACCATGTTCAACTCGGCTATTTGGTAAGTGAATGGAAGAAACCACGAGGATGCTTCATTTCCTTCGTTTCCACGATTTGGTTGACCTCGTTCGACTCGACGCATTCTATCACTACGCCGATGCATGCCAACACACAAGTCAAATGCAATGATGATGCTAAAACAATTTCTCTTTTTTTGAACAAATTTAAAATGATATGCGGGTTCCTATTCTACGCTGGACGGATTTCGAAACTTAGAAAAATTTCGGAACCTCGCTCTGATATCAAATTGATGCAGGACGACGCGTAGGGTTTACGCGCCTGTTGACTTTTCTAGGTAACCCTAAATGCATGCGATGATTAAATTGATTTTTTTGCGAATATTTAGAGCGGACGCAACACTTAAGAAATTACGCAGCTTAGATTTTGAAAAAACACAAAATTACCATTTTCATTTCAAAAATTAAATCACATGAAAACTTTTTCAAATTAAAACCCGGGAAAAGGAGGGTCGCAACTTTCGTTTCGTTCACCTTGTCATAGCAAAATGGAAATCGTGAGCTCCAAATATGTTTCCGTTTGGAGTTTTCGACGTAGCGTTCGCTGACGAAATTCGGGCGAAAACCCAACAATGAGTCTATTATCCTACGAGAAAATATAGAGACACAAACGAAAAGATAGAAACATTTACCCACAGAAAGAGGCGTCTTTCCGTATTCGAAGTTGATGGCGATCACGCGAGGAACTCCTCGTCACCTTCGATCTCGCGCTCCGAGGATGGCGTCTATCGCACACGGGCACCACGGAGAAAATTCGCTCTCTCACACGAGGTGGTTCCACGGAATCACTCAGCAATGTAAGGAAGCCACAACCTAAACACCCTAAATTTACTCACTCTCACACACAAGTGTGGCTCCACAAAATCTCTAAACACAATTGAATTCTCTTCGACTGTCCTGGGAAAATTCAGCAAGCACAATAATCTCTAAGCACTCCAACCGCTTGACCTTCCCTTTACAGGGAGCAAACAGTAACAAACTAATTTGAATTTCTTCCACCACTCAACTCTTCACCTACAAGGAATTCTCAACATTTACAAGCCAACAACAGCAGCCGTTTTTTTAAATCATCTAGCAACTCACAATCATACAACAACATTGAACCCCGGGATCAATTTCCCTTAATGGAAGCAAACAACCACATTCATTTGTTCACCCCACTGTTTATCTCCAAGGAAAGAGAGCAGCAACACTAAAATCTTCAACAGGACACACACACAGAAAGTTAATGACATTCAACCCAACAGGGTTCACAAATGGAAGAACCAAACAATCAAAATCTCTAACTATTCACAGAAACAGAACTTCCTAATTCCCGAAAACAACACAGTAAAATTGATTTTACTGTTCTTCTTCTCCAAAACTCCTAAACACAATTCCTTGAACTGGAATCAACAACAATTTTAACAACAGGATTCTCACCGAATCAAACACAAAAATCATTCATCTTCAAATTTTTATCACTCACTGCCAAACAATTACAAAGAGCCCTTTATATAGGGTTTCAAAAACAAAAACAAGAAGCCCAAAGAAACCTGCAGCCGAGCGGCCATGGTGAAATCCATCGTGTTCGATGTGGCTAAATGTGGAAACCACAGTAGCTGAAGTGGGGGACATGGCGGCAGTTGGATCTCCGGAAGTTGCAGCACGGTGCTGGCGCCGGCGGGGGGAAGACTTCTCCTGTGTGTGCTGGATCGTGGGGGATGATGCGTCAGGAGCCCTAACTCTGCGGCTTTGCAGTAATCGAGAAGATGAACAGTGTCAGACCGTTTTTTTAAGCAGTGAACCGACTAATCTTATATATATATATATCAGATAAATGTATATCTGCTTAACGCAGATATACAAATGTCCGCGCTTCCTTTATTCCGGCCGTTGGATTGAATCCAACGACATAAAAAAATTGCATATACAGCAGGGCGACCGACAGCTGCGGGCTCGCCGGCCGCTCTGCTGTAAAAATATTTGCAGCAGCGGTGGCGGCCGGCCATGCTGCAGCAATTTTTTTTAATAGAGGGGAGGCCGGCGGCTGCGGGCTCGCCGGCCTCCCTGGGCTCGTCGGCGTCCACGCCAACGTGCACAGGGCGGCCGGTGGCCGGCGAGCTCGCAGCCGCAGACCGCCTTGCTGTAAAAAAAAACCCAACAGCAGCGGCAGCGTGCAGTGCCTCCGCCGCTGTTGTTGCAATTTTTTTAAAGTGGTGCGGCCGGCGGCTGCGAGCTCTCCGGCCACCGACCGCCCTGGGTTCGTCGGCTTCCGCGCCGGCGAGCCCACAGCCGCCCCGCCGCCCCGCTGTCACACTGGAAGGAGTGCGGATATACGCGATTTACGCGTTTCGCGTATATCCATCAAACCCTATATATATTGCTAGGCGTATATATATATATATATGCTATATATATACATACATAATTTTAACAATGTATGTTATATATTTATATATATTTAACCATGTATATATATATATATTGATAAATTTTAAAACTTATATATATGTATCTATACTATTCTAAAAAGATATATGGTGGTCTGCCAATAGCGTGAGTTTGAAAAAAAGGGGAAAATAGGTGGCCGTCGGATTTGACTGTTTTAATCCTCAATCGTTAGATCTTGGGCTGTAAATATCGGATTTGGTTTGCATATAAAAAAACCCCCCAAACCCCCCACTCTCTCTCCTAAAACCCGAGCAGCAAAATCGCTCCCCCCACCGAAATTGCGGCCTTCCCCACCGCCGGCAGCGGAGCCGCCAGCGGCCTGACCGGCGACCCCCAGCAGTTCGCCGGGAGCAGGCGAACCTGCCGCCGGCAGTGGCCCCGCCCAGAGCGCCACCGGATCACCGCCGGCAGGTTCGCCTGCTCCCGGCGAACCTGCTGGGGGTCGCCGGTCAGTCCGCAGACGGCGGTGGGGAAGGCCACAATTTCGGGGGGGGGGGGGGCTGAGCGATTTTTTTATTTTTTTAATGATAAAAATTAAAATATTAATATACAAAATATATTTAAAACGTAAATTAATATATTAATATATAAAATATTTTAAAAATTAAAATTAAAATTAATATGAAAATATATAAAGTAGATATATTAAAAACATTTAAAATAATTTTAAAAGAAAAAATCTTAATTATAAAAAAGGTGTCACGTCGACCCAGGGGGCGGGCGGAGCCTGCCGGGGGGGGGGACTTGCCGGGGGGTGGTGGGGCGGGTGGAGCTCGCTGTCTCCAGCCAGGTACTGTGGCGCGAGGCCATCGGGCCGGAGGCCCGTGCCTGTCATTCGTATATATATATATATATCACAAAATACAAACAATTACGAAAATTACAAAATGACACAATGCGATATTCAGGGCCGATAGAGGTCCGGTCGGGTGTGGCGTCGGATACTTTTGTGTCGGCCTGATCGGGACAAGTCTCCACTTTGCTGGCGAGATGGACCAACCAACACAACAGGAGCTCTTTCTCCGCATTGAAGAAGGAAGATTGCCCTCGCATTGGATAGTTCAGAACGGGCTCATCCTATACAAGGACCGGCTCTTTCAAACACTCCCCCCTTGATCCTGAATATTCTGGAAGGGATCCACGACGCCACACATGAAGGGGTTCATAAGACCCTTCAATGGATCCAGGATGAGTTCTTTTGGAAGGGGTTCAAAGGAGGGTCCGGGACTTTATCGCCTTGTGCCCCACCTGCCAGCGTACCAAGGCCGACCAACTCTTACCATCCGGGTTGCTCCAGCCCCTTCCTATCCCTACATAGATATGGCGGGATATTTCTATGAACTTCATTTAGGGCTTTCCGACTTCTAAGGTCCGTTCCATCATCTTTGTGGTGGTAGATCGTTTCTCCAAGGGAGCACACTTCATGGTGATGAGTCGCCCTATTGCGGGGGACGTGGTGGCACGTATCTTCTCCGACCAGGTGTTCCGATTACATGGCTTTCTATAGAGTATAGTGTCCGACAGGGACAATGTTTTCATCTCCCTCTTTTGGCAAGAGTTATTCGCCTTATGCGACACCAAGTTGGAAATTTCGTCGGCATATCACCCGCAGTCTCACGGGCAAACGAGAATGGTTAACCGAACACTGGAGATGTACCTGTGCGGTATTACGGGGAACCACCCCAATGATTGGGCACAATGGTTTCTTGGGTGGAGTACTATTACAACACTTCCTATATTCATCCCTGCAAACCTCACCCTTCCAGCTAGTCTTCGTGATCCACCTCGCCTACTCACGCCCGTGCATCCGCCCGCTCACCCGCTGTCAATACTGAGCCGTCCACTCGGAACCAGATCCTCGCCTTAGCCCGTGGAGACTTCTTCAGGCTCAGGCCCACATGGAGACTCCCTACAACTGGGGACACCACTAGGTGTTCTTCACCCTGGGGGATAGGGTGTGGCTTAAACTTTGTCCTTACCGTCGGACGATCATAGCTCAGAGTTCATACAATAAGCTGGGTCCCAAGTTCTATGGACCATTCTTGATCTCAGAGCGTATCGGCGAGGTGACATATCGTCTCCAACTTCCGTCCGATGCCCGGATCCACGACGTGTTCCATGTTTCACAACTCAAGCCTCGGGAGGGAGTACCACCTTCAGAGCCTTTGGTCCACTTGCTTCCACAACTCTAGGACAAGCTTGGAGACAAACTTGATGACGATGCGGGCAGAGATGTTACGGACCCATGCTGGGGGATCATGTACAAACGCCGCAACTCTGCTCACACCTCTTAGGATTTATCCTCTATGTCCGCTTGTATCTTTATTTTCAACATTTTGTACTTTTATGTTGTGTTGGACTTTGGGTTTGGTAACCCATATGGCTAGGAGCATACTTGCTTAGAAGATTATGAAATCATTACCAAAATCTCTTTTTTTTTCTCTTTCTAATTCTCCTCTCTACCCTCACGGGAATATCGTCCGAAGCCCTAGCTGTCACTGTCAGCTTGCTCGCGCTGCTCGCGACCCTTCCACGCCCTTTCTCCTCCTGTTGCTTCCGCCGCTCGTCATCCCCATCCAGCCGCATCACTCGTCAATCATCCCAATGAGATAGGTTTTAGAGGTTCTTGCGGGAATCACCACGATCCTGTGCGGGACTTCCCTCTCCTTCCACAACGAATGAGGGCTCAAGCGAAGACCCTTAACATTTTGATCTTCCTCCTCCTCCGCTCTTCCAACATACTCCTTTTGCCGCCGATGCTCTGCTGCCCACACATCGTTTCCGCGCCCGGATAACCCGCCGCATTAAATGTGAGCACGAGCATTACTCCCTACGCCCCTACTAATTTCTAAATCAAGCCGAAATTAAAATTTACCTCAAATGATGACTGCAAGGTCGGCGTTAACTCTTGTCGGACGCTGAAGATTTAAAATTAAAATTAAAATTTTCGGATCTCACATGTCACACGCTGAATAGTTTTCAAACCCAACACACCCCAAAAGAAATTGATGTTAAAACTTTTAGACCCTAATTTTTTTTCTGTTGTTTTATTTAACCTTGAACTATTAGAGTATACTATCTTTTCTGTAATCTTCATTTTATTGGTTTTCTGTTGATCCTTGCCATTAACCCGTGTTAGCACACCAAGTTTTACATCAATTCTGAATCTATATTCCTTTATTTTGCTCAGCAATTTTAAGAGCTTATACATGCTTTTTGGGACTCCCTATTTGCAGCTCAGTATTTTGGAAATGCATTACCAAAGCCCCGACGATACTCCCTCCCTTACGGCGCCGGGATTCCATCTAGTTGTTCTGGCTTGAAGGATGAGATTGAACCCACTCTTCCATGTTGCTTGCCGGCCAACAAGAAGGACGACACATTTTTTGCGTCGATTGTGCAGTCAATTTTGCCTATGCTTCATAATGTGGAGAATACGACGCACCCACCATGCAATGCCCCCTCCACCGTATGTTATTTTCTTGTGTGTTTGTTTTCTTTGACCACATTTTGTTTACTTCTACAGATAGTTTGATGTTTAAAGCCCGCCAAGTTTCATAGCTGACCCGGGGTGTTCGTTGATTCCTTCATATGGTTTCTTATTTCATATCTTTTGCCTTCTTGACCATTGCTGGTCCAACAGGAGCACCACCCGATATTTGAGTAGGGGAGAAACTCTAAATTTTTAGGTAGGATCTCTTGTTATCCCCTGGATTGTAGGATCGCAAAATTTGATACCTGTTGCGAACCTTTTCTGATATGCACTGTGGTCATTCATATTTGCTTTAACATTCATGGCAAGGCAGGGGCCTACAGAATAGTCATAGTTGTCACCACCGCCCGCAGACGAAGATCACCGGATCTTTCTCCGCATTGAAGAAGGAAGATTGCTTTGATTAATTCTCTTTTACGACGCCACACATTCCACAGTTGTGCCCCATGATACCAAGGCCGACCAACTATGTATTTTATTCGGGATATTTCATCTTTACGAGGTATTTTGGTAATTTGTGACTTAGAGAATATCTGTTACGGGTCCAAGTGTCGCAGACGCATTCACTCAAGTGGACTCACTAGGTGTTCGTAGGGTGTGGCATAATTTATGGAGCGCGCATATGGAAGTCGCCGTGGTCATGGGCACATTCACTCAAGTGGCCCCCCCCCCGTTATAATTTATGGAGCGCACATATGGACCACCATGGAGCATGCATATGAATATTAATTAATATTAAATTTTATTGGTTTTCAATTAAGTCTTTTGTATTTCCTTGTTTGATAGTTTTTCCTTGTTTGGTTGCCCTCCATCTATATAAGGGGGAGAGGTTTATGTTTGATTTTATTCCATCTTTACGAGGTATTTTGGTAATTTGTGACATGATGAATGTATGAAAGATTTTAGGGTTGCCCCCCCCCCCCCCCCCCCCCGTCCCTAAGTTTGAATATTAATTAATATTAAACTCTCTTATTCTTCCTCTCTTCTTCTTGCTCACCACCGCCGGCCCCTCTCCCTTGCCGGATTTTTCCTGAAATTTATCCGTGATCGTATCAATTGGTCCGACCTGCCGTGCCGCCCGCTTGACAGTCGCTGACCGTCAAATACCTGCTCGCGCGCCTGTTCGCGAAATAGCATCTCACGTACGTCCGACATCTGCATCGCGGGTTCGCCTGGTTCGCGATTTCGAGCCCTGCATCACGTCTTCCCGCATCGCGTCGCCCGCCTACGCCCCACATTGCGGTGTCGTCCAGTTGCGCCGTCCACCGACGTTCCTCCAGCCGGCGGCTCCGCCCCGCTGCCTACCGCAGAGGCTGCTGCTCCGCTCAATCCGCTCCCGTGCCACGCCAATCCATCATCTTCTAACATCCGCGTGTCGGCATCACTGATTTGTCACTCCAAGGCTCCCTCCGTCGGCATACGCGAC
The DNA here is from genome assembly GCA_039583875.1 of Platanthera guangdongensis. Lineage (NCBI taxonomy): Eukaryota > Viridiplantae > Streptophyta > Magnoliopsida > Asparagales > Orchidaceae > Platanthera > Platanthera guangdongensis. The sequence goes on from CM077166.1 coordinate 52,117,217, forward strand.
CCACACCCGCTTTCTCCGCATCCGATCAGTTGTGGAAGCCGCTGATCCTCCTCGTTTCTGCCGATTTGCCGCAGGACGGCCGTTGATCCGCTCCTCTCCCTCGGATCTGACGCAGGAAGACCGCGGGTCCTCTGTTGTCGCCGATCTCAGGCAGAGACGCCCTTCCGGCCGCTGTTCGTTGTCTCCAGCCCATGGCTCCCAACACCCGCTGCACCGACGACCCTCCTTCCAGTGCCGTCGTCGACACCTTGAGCCGCCGCGTTGACGCTCAAGAGCAACTCGTCGCCTCCATGTACGCCTCCCTCCTCGCCCTCCATGCCAAAGCTGATCGTCTACTCGCGTTCAACGGACGGGCTTCCGCAACCCCCCCACGAGGTTCCCTACCCTAAGTCGACTCCTCCACGACTGCTTCCTGCACCATGCGAGAGGTATCCTGCCATGCCAGCCCTTACATTCCTCTACGACACCAACTTGCCCGTCCGCCCCGCAGTCGAACCTCCCGTCAAAGGCGCACCGACCGCTGAGGTACCACCTCTCTCCACGGTGGTCGTCCCTTTCTTGCCGCTTCCACCGGCCGGATCACCGGCTCTTCTACCGCCCCGTGCCCCGCTATCCCCGACGGATCTGTTCCTGCTGCTGGTCGTCGCGTCTCCGACATCCTTGTGTCTGCTGCTCACCACCGCTCCACCGACCTTGCAAAAGCCATTACTTCAGCCGCCCGTCTTTCCGATGGCGCCACCGCTACTCACGAACACCGTCGTCACTGCTACGCACTACTTGGCCTTGTTCTGGCGGGAGGTCAAGGTACCCGATGATCTGGCCACCCGCTTGGTACACGAGCTTGAGGGCAAGCTCGTTTTGAAGGATGGATGGAGTGTTATGGGCCCAAGTGTCGCAGACGCATTCACTCAAGTGAACCCTCTCGTCATAATTTATGGAGCGTGCATATGGAAGTCGCCGTGGTCGTAGACACATTCACTCAAGTGGACCCCTTCGTCATAATTTATGGATGCGCATATGGAAGCCACCATGGAGCGCACATATGAATATTAATTAATATTAATCAATTAAGCCTTTTGTATTTCCTTGTTTGGTTGCCCTCCTTCATCTATATAAGGGGGATGAGTTTATGTGTGATGACATGATAGATGTATGAAATATTTTATGGTTTCTCCCTAAGTTTCTCTCTTATTCTTCCCCTCTTCTTCTCGCTCACCACTGCCGGTCCCTCCCTCCTGCCGGATTCTTCCCGAAATTTATCCGTGATCGTATCAGTATCTCATATATAATTCATGGTACAGGGGCATTAAGTCATATCTTATCAAGCCTTTGTAAATTTCCATTTTGGAGAGGGATCTTTAGAGGGAACTAGCCCCCAAGCGATTGACGCGAGAAAATTGAGAGTTATTTTACTAGTCGTTTTTTCTGTGTTATTAATATTGTGCGTAAGTGTGTTTTAGTCCCACATCGTGTGTTTAAATCTTCGTGTCTATTGTAATAGTATATATATCCCTCTATGGATGAGTAATAGGTATGCAATTAATCTATTCCTCCTAATTCAACTTGGTATCAGAGCCAAACCCTAAGCCCGGTTCCGATTCCGCTCCTCCCGCATCCCGTGCACGCTACGCATCCCGCGTCCTCCCGGTTTCGTTCTGTTCCGCTCCGCTCCCCCCGCACCAAATCAACTCCCACTGCTCCGCCTGCGTGCGCTACGGATGTCGGGCGGCCTCCAAGCCACTGCCGGTTGCTGAGAGGGATGCTGCTGCCGTCCCTCCGTGATGCAGCCTGCCAATCTTTCTCCCGCCGTCTCTCCATGATGCAGGATCGACACCTCCGAGGAGCCGAGCTCAACTGGAGGTGAAGAAAGATTGACACCTCGCAGGAGCCGAGCTCAACTCGAGGTGGAAAAAGCTCAAAATATCCCAGGAGACGAGCTCAACAAGTGGCGGAGAAAGATCGATACCTCGCAGAAGCCGAGCTCAACTGGAGGTGGAAAAAGATCGACACCTCGTAGGAGCCGAGCTCAATTGGAGGTGGAGAAATCTCGACATCTCCCAGGAGCCGAGCTCGACTCGAGGTGGAGAAAACTCGACACCTCCCAGGAGCCGAACTCAACTGGTGGTGGAGAAAGCTCTAGACCTCCGAAGAGCCTAACACAATTGGAGGTGGAGAAAATCTACACCGTCGAGGAGCTGAGTTCAACTGGAGGTGGAGAAAGATCGACACCTCGTAGGAGCCGAGCTAAACTGGAGGTGGAAAAAGCTCGACACCTCGCAGGAGCCGAGCTCAACTGGAGGTGGAGAAAACTCGACACCTCGCAGGAGCCGAGCTCAACTGGAGGTGGAAAATGATCGACACCTCGCAGGAGCCGAGCTCAACTTGAGGTAGAGAAAGCTCGACACCTCCTATGAGCCGACCTCAACTGGAGGTGGAGAAAGCTCGATACCTCCCAGGAGCTAAGCTCAACTGGAGGTGGAGAAAGATCGACACCTCGCAGTAGCCGAGCTCTGCATAGTTCTTCAGCAACCCCTTCTTGCTCTCGGCTACGGCGTCTCCTACGGGGTCCTCTTCGACGACGAGCTCCTGTGCAGTCCACTGTATCTTCCGGCCGCCTCCTCCGGGGTTTTTTCCCCGTTCTTGCTGCACCGTCGGCTTGTCCGTTGCCTGTGCGTCAATCTCCGGTGCTGTCCCTGTACTGTTGGGTTCATTTTTTGTGTTCCATCTAATGGTTGCTCAATCCCCCGACGCAAGTGACTCTTCAATGTCGTCGCCGAGTGTGATTCCGCCTCAAATGAGTGACCCTCATCGGTCTCATGGCCACTCTGGCTCCCTCAAGATTACCACCGTCCCTTTAGATGACACAAACTATGTCGAATGGTTCCGGGCGGCGCAACATGTCATTCACAGCCATCAGATGTTTGACTACATTGATGTGACTGTTAAGGAGCCCCAAAAGACTGATCCCTCCTGGAAGCGACGAGACTCAGAAAGCTCACTGGTCGTTTCATGGCTTCTTCACTCCATGTCTCCGAAGGTTTACCAGAGTTACATGCTGATGTACTCTGCTTTTGATATTTGGACCCGTGCCCGGGAGACGTATTCTCAAATTGGCAGTTTTACGCAAGTTTATGAACTTACTCGCCGCATTTTGGAACTACGACAAGTCTCTATGACGGTGTCATCCTTTTTTTTCAGACTTCGAGCGGCTATACAGGAATTGGACTACTTCTCGCACTTCACTCCCGCATGTATTGCAGACACTGTTCAACTACAACAACAAGAGGATCGTTTTCGTCTCCATGTTTTCTTGATGGGGCTGAACATGGAGTTTGACATGGTGCAGACGCATATCCTTCACCGCACTCCTCTTCCGTCCCTTCGAGAAGCCTTCACCATGGTCCTTGGTGATGAAGACTGCCGGAAGTATCTTAGTGCTAGTACTCCTGATCGCTCTGCTCTCACCAGCGTTGGCCGCGGTCAAGTTTTCAGCCCTAGCTCATCTTCTCCTATTTGTGATTATTGTGGCCGTAAAGGCCATACTTGGGAGGTGTGCTACAAGCTCCACCCTCATCTTGCCCCTCGTGGTCGTGGCCGTGGACGAGGGCCTAGACGAGGGAGCCATCGTCAGGGTGTCTCCAGACCTCATGATGCTGCTTACTCTACAGACGTCTATGACGAGACCTCCACTGCTGTTCCTGGCAGCTTACCGCTCCTGAGTTGGATGCTTTCCTCCGTCTGCTGCACTCTCAGTCTGATCAGCCTCCGGGTGCCTCCGCTTCCATTGCCTCTATTGTTATGCCGCGTGCCCATGCTGCCACTGCCTCCTCCTCTGAATTGGTGATCGATTCTGGTGCCACTCACCACATGACCGTCTCCTCAGGTTTCGTCTCTTACACCCCTTTGTCTTGTAAGGACAAAGTTATTTCTGCTAATGACTTGTTATCTCCCATTGCTTGGAAAAGCCAGATTTCATGTTCCCCTTCTATTTCTCTGTCATCCGTTCTTCATGTTCTCTCCTTTACACGCAATTTACGTTCCATCAGTGACATTACTCGATCCCTTAATTGCTCTGTAACCCTTTTTTCTGATTCCTGTGTTTTTCAGGAATTGAGTACGAAGCAGAACATTGACAGTGGTAGGAACCGCGATGGACTGTATTATTTGGATCTCCCACCTTCTACTCAGGCTCTCTCTTGCACTCCCGTTACAGCTGATGATGTTCGCCGCTGGCACCTGCGGCTTGGACATCCTTCTTCACTCTATCTTCAGAAATTGTTACCTGTTTTTTCACCGTTTTTACAAACTTTTGTCAGTGATGTCTGTGATCGGTCTAAACATGTGAGACATAGTCCATCACATTTATCTTCTCCATGTAACACTCCGTTTGATGTAGTCCATTCTGATGTTTGGGGACCATCCCCCGTTTTATCTACTTTTAGTTTTCATTGGTTTGTCACCTTTATTAACTGTTTTTCTCGTACAACTTGAGTGTATTTGCTAAAAAAGAAAAGTGAAGTCTTCTCTTGTTTTTAGATTTTTCACAAAATGGTTCATACTCATTTACTCTCAGTCTGATCAGCCTCCGGGTGCCTGTTACGGTCCTCCGTCAGTTATCTTCATATATATGTATCGAGTCGTGATGTATTTAGTTAGAGTCGTCGTTATTAAACTCGTCGTAATATTCTGGTGTTTTAATATTTTAAGTGTTGTATGTAATTACAGGTTTGCCTCTAGGGTCCTATATATAGGCCTTGTTATGTAGTTGGAAATTAAGCAATGAATGAAATTTCCTTTATCTCTCTAACTTCCTCTCTCTCTCTCTAAGTTCTTCTCTCCTTCCTCCACCCTCTAGGGTTTTCTTCCTCTCTCATCTCCTCCCCCACCATTCTAGGGCTTACCCCTTATATCTCCACCTCCAACAATCATCAACGAAGCAAGCCCGTAACAACTCGGTATCAGAGGCTCTCGATCCTCCTTCCACGACGCCCACCATTCCACTCATCGTCCACCTCCACGGAACTCCTCTAGCACCAACTGTTTCAGAGACCCCAGCACCGTATGCTTTGGCTATTTCTGCAAGCCGGGACGACTCCGATCCGTCCAGCTCGCCGATCGATCTTCCTGTGCCAGCCGCCGGTTCCGTCGTTCCTCACAGCCCAGCACCAACGCCGATCGATTCGCGTCCACAACGCCTCTCCGTCGCACGTTGGCGGCGTCAAGTCGCTGTCGTCGCCGCAACCCGGAAGTGAATTCCACTTCCGCCTCTGCTTTGCTCGCTCAAGCGACAAGCTCTTGGGGTCCAGTCCCGTCGTCGCCAGCACGCCGGACCCGAATCCCGCTTCTCGTCGAGCCCAACGCTGCTCTTTCTCTGTTATCAAGCCGCCCATACCCTGTCTTCTCAAGCATCGAGCCTTTCAAGTCCCGAGCCGCAACTTTAGGGAACTGTGCAGACCCCCCTCCCAACCTAATTCCTCACGCCTTGCCGGAATTGAATTCTAATTAATTCCTTGTGAATTAATTATTTCTTCTGTAGAGAAGTGCCCAAAGCTTGTATGTAGTATTCCAATGTCTAAATACAAGGAGAGAATACAAATATATAGGAGAGAAGAGAGGAGAATAAATCCTATACATGATGTGGGACTAAAGAAGGAGGAGGAAAAAATGGGCCATCAAATGGGCCTTTTACATGGGCTTTTCTAATACTCCCCCGCAAGCTGGAGCGTACAAGTCGTATGCGCCAAGCTTGGATAGGCACTGATAGAAGAGGGTACTCGGTAGAGCTTTGGTGAGGATGTCAGCAACCTGTTCAGTACCCGGAACATGCTTGAGCTCGATCTTCTTCATGTGGACTTTCTCTCGGATGAAATGACAATCTACCTCAATATGCTTCGTTCTTTCATGGAAGACCGGGTTTTTAGCAATATGTATGGCAGCTTCACTGTCACATAGAAGGAGAGCTGGTGAAGGTAGTTTAACTCCAAGGTCGGTAAGGAGACTCTCAATCCATGTGAGTTCAGAGACCACAGCAGCCATTGCCCGATATTCTGCTTCTGCTGAGGATCGAGCAACCACTGCTTGTTTCTTACTTCGCCAAGTAATCAGATGTCCTCCAAAATAGGTGCAGAACCCGCTAGTAGATCGTCGATCGTCGAGGGAGCCAGCGTAGTCGGCATCAGAGTATGCTACTAGTGTAGGAATGGAAGATGAGGTTTTGTATACAAGTCCTTGGCCAGGAGCTGTCTTAAGATATCTGAGAATGCGTTCCACAGCCTGGAGATGAGAGCTTCGAGGAGAGTGCATATAGCGACTCACAAGTCCCACAGCGAAAGATATATCAGGTCTTGTAACTGTTAGGTAGATAAGCTTCCCAACTAGACGACGGTAATATTCTGGATTTGGTAGAAGCGAATCAGAATCTGAGCCCTGAGCACATATTTTGTGATTTGCATCCATGAGAGTGTTAATAGGTTTGCAACCAGAGTAGCCTGCATCATGAAGAAGATCCAAACAATATTTGCGCTGAGAGAGAACCAACCCATCTGACCGTCTGGCTACTTCCAGACCGAGGAAGTACCGAAGAGGTCCCAGATCTTTAGTTTGGAAGGCGGAGCTCAGATGTAGCTTAACGGCCTGTATGCCGTCCAAGTCACTGCCAGTAATAATGATGTCGTCGACATAAACCAATAGGAGAACCGTACCAGTGGCCTGGTGGCGAGTAAACAATGAGAAGTCAGCCGAGCTGCGGGTGAAGCCAATTTCCCGGAGAGCTCTATTGAACTTGTCGAACCATGCCCGAGGGGATTGTTTGAGACCATATAGAGATTTGCGAAGATGACACACCCGTGACTCCCCCGTGGTCTCAAACCCGGGAGGTTGTTGCATGTAAACCGTTTCCTGAAGGTCGCCATTCAGGAAAGCGTTCTTGACGTCGAGTTGAAATAAGGGCCACTGGCGATGGACGGCCACAGAGATGAGAAGGCGGACCGTGTTGAGCTTAGTGACCGGAGAGAAAGTCTCGTCATAGTCCAACCCTGGTTGCTGGGTGAAGCCATGAGCAACCAAACGAGCTTTGAGGCGATCGATGGTCCCATCAGGAGCATGTTTAATGACGAAAACCCATTTGCACCCAACGGGTTTCTGGTCGGGAGGAAGGGGCACCAAGGTCCAAGTTTGGTTGGCCCAAAGAGCAGCCATCTCGTCCTCCATGGCCGCACGCCACCCAGGATGTTGAAGAGCGTCCTGGACAGAAGTAGGAATAGAGACCGAGGAGAGCGAAGTAGCCAAGGTCTGAAGAGGTGGAGAGAGACGATGGAGAGAAACATAGTCCTCCATTGGATGAGCGGTAGAGGCCGACACCGGAGCAGCAGAACACGGAGAAGCCGAGGTCGAAGCCGACTGCAGAGGAGCAACGGGAGGAAGAGGGCGACGAGTATAGACCCGAATGACGGGGGGCCGAGGAGGGTCAAGGGTGGGAGGAGGCGGAGGGATGGTGGGGGGGACTGGACGGGGATCACCGACCGTGGGAGGGAGGGTGTTGTAGGAGGTGGTGGTAGAAGTGGTGGCAAAGGAGGAGGGAAGAAGGGTTGATCCTCCCGGAAAGTAACATCAGCCGATACAGAGACCTTCCGGGTGACCGGAGAGTAGCAGACATAGCCCTTTTGGGTGCGGGAGTAGCCGACGAAAATGTGTTTGGCCGCACGGGGATCTAGTTTGTCAAGAGTAGGGCCCAGGTGATGGACAAAGCAGGTACATCCAAAAACCCGGGGGGTGAGGGGGAAGGCAGGTGTGGAGGGAAAAAGAAGGCTGAAGGGGGTAGCGTTCTGGAGAACGGGAGAGGGGAGACGGTTGATAAGAAAACATGCAGTGGACACCGCAAAGTTCCAGAAGACTTTGGGAACGTGCATGTGAAGCATGAGGGAGCGAGCAACATCGAGCAAGTGGCGGTTCTTTCGTTCGGCGACCCCGTTTTGTTGAGGGGTGTAGGGACAAGAGGTCTGGTGAACAATACCGAAGTTTGCGCAGAGAGTGGCAAACTCGTGGCTAGTATATTCCCGGGCGTTGTCGGAGCGGAAAGTTTTAATGGTGGTAGAGAATTGCGTACGAGTCTCTAACACAAACGCCTGAAAGACACGAGGAAGCTCAGAGCGATCATGTAGGAGATACAACCAAGTAGTGCGAGAGTAATCATCAATAAATGTTAGAAAATAACGATAACCAGAAATGCTAGCAACTTTATATGGTCCCCAAATATCAGAATGTATTAAATCAAACGGAGCAGAGCTCCTAGTACAATGAGCGGGATAAGAAGAGCGAGGCTGTTTGCTAATAATACATGAATCGCATTTAAAAGCAGGAAGAGAAAGGTCGGGAAGCGCCTTCTGGAGGATAGGTAGAGGGGCATGCCCAAGCCGGCAATGCCAATCAGACGAGGAAACAGAGGAAAGGGATGTGGGAGAGACATCGAGGAGGTAGATCCCGTTCTGCAGCCGACCCCTACCAATGGTAATCCGCGTCTGTCGATCCTGTATCAAAAAACCAGAAGAGGTGAAGGTGATAAAACAATTCATATCAGTAGTAAGACGACCAACAGAGAGTAAATTAAAAGGCGAGGTTGGCACATAAAGAACGGAGCGAAGAGAGAGAGAGGGAGGGAGGAGGAGATCCGCGCAGCCGGAGACCGGGACAAGCGCACCATTGGCCACAATAATAGACGGGGGATGAGCAGCAGCAGAGAACTTGGGCGGCCGCATGGAAGTGATGTGGTGGGTGGCCCCCGAGTCCAGGATCCAGCGCGAGCTGGAAGAAAGACAGGCAGTACTTGCAGTGGAGGTAGAGACAATACCTGCATGGGAGGTGGAGGCAATGGAAGCAGAAGGTGGGTTGAGGAGCCCCTGGAGTTGTTGCAGCTGAAGGCGAAGAGCCTCAAGATCCGTACCAGTCGGAGGAGAGCTATCGGTAACCGCAGCAGTAGGCGGGCGAGGAGGGTAGCCATGTTTCTTGTGACAGACAGCTTCAGTATGGCCATCCCGGCCGCAGTAGGTGCACTTGGGCCGTCCGCGGCCACCACGGCCCCGCCCACGGGAGCCCGTACGGCCACCCCGAGGAAAAGAGGGTTGTGGAAGTAAAGGAGGAAGGGCCTGCTGAAGAAGGGCCGGCGAGGGTGGTGCAGGAGCCTCCGGTGGAGGTGGTACGCGAAGTAACATCGAACAGACATCAGAGAAAGAAGGGGTAGTGGGTGAAGCCAGAACCTGGGCCCGAATACTGTGCAGGTGTGGCGGGACGCGAGCCATAATCATAGCAATACAAACAACCTCCTTCTGGGCGCGTTGGGCAGCGAGGTCAGTAGTCGCGGGCTGGTGCTGAATCCAGGCTTCCGTGAGAGTTTTAACACGGGCCACGAAGGAGGTCATGTCCAGAGCTTTGCCAACATCCAAGGCTTGAAGATCAGTGATGATGTCAAAAAGGTGCTGAAGGCTGTCCTTTCCGGAGTACAACGAATGAAGTTCATCCCACATGGCTTTGTCGGTCTCATGATACATGATCATCTGGTACGGCTCACCCTCTACCGAGTTCAGGATCCAGGTCTGGACGCGACCGTCATTGCGGAGCCAATCATCAGTAGGAGGAGTTGGTGGGCCCTGGGTAAGGTGACGGGCAAGACCCTTGGCTGTAAGACCCGGCGGACAGAGTGGACCCAGGGAATGAAGTTGGACTTGCCAGAGAGAGAAATAGTAGTAATCCGAAGCTCATCGCGGAGTTCGAGAGGAGCCACGTGGTCGGCAGGGGGTTGAGCGGTAGTGGAGTCGCTGGAAGACATGGCGACGGAGGAGCAGCAGACAGCAGGGCTCGGAGAGAACAAACTGCGCGGCAAGCAGTGGGAGAAAGGAGAGCCCGCAGCGGTCTGGAGGTCGCGGCGGGCTGGAGGTCGCGGCGGTCTGGAGGTCGCGGCGAACGGAGTGAGGCCGCGGCGAACTGGAGCAGTCCGCGAGAGGAGGTCGCGGCGAGCTGGGGGCAGGTCGCGGCAGCGGACAGGAGCAGTCCGCAAGAGACGGCGGAGAACTGCGGAGGACTGGGGGGCAGGTCGCGGCAGAGGTCGCGGCGAACTGGGGGCAAGTCGCGGCGAACTGGGGGCAAGTCGCAGCTAGACCGAACCTGGCTCTGATACCATGTAGAGAAGTGCCCAAAGCTTGTATGTAGTATTCCAATGTCTAAATACAAGGAGAGAATACAAATATATAGGAGAGAAGAGAGGAGAATAAATCCTATACATGATGTGAGACTAAAGAAGGAGGAGGAAAAAAAATGGGCCATCAAATGGGCCTTTTACATGGGCTTTTCTAATATCTTCAATTAATCTTGATGGACAGACAACTATGCCACATAAATCTTTGTGCCACGGATGAAGTTGTCATATGTTCGACGTTGTGGAAAATGTTGGAGTCATTTCAAGCTTCCACCGCGCGCCTCAACACTTTACTCGACAAATTGGTGACTTCAGAACACTTTGACTTTCCGCCTCTTCCAGTGTTAGAGCCGCCTCCACCTGTCACAGTCGCCGCCATTCAACCATTTTCATCATCGTCTCTTCCACCAGCTGGCCCGCCGACGAGACTGCCAATTACAGCAGTTGTCCCTCCAGCCACGTCGCCTTCCGCTCTGTCCGCCACTACTCTGCAAACCCCTTCAGCCGTATTGTTGTTGCTGCCTCGCACCGTACCGCCGTCCCCGCCGGAACCGGTCCTTCCGCCGACCATGTTTTCTCCGACCCTCTTCCAGCCGTTGTTCGCCGACGCATCGCCAGTCCCGCCGGACCTCTTCATTCGGCCGGCTGCTGTTCCCTCGGCCATCCTGCCATTTCCGCTTCCTGCTGCTCCCCCGGACCAGCCAGACTCTTTGCTGCAGCCCCTTGTCCTTCTGAAGATGTCGTCGCAACAACTCGCGGCCCACGCAATCGCGACACGCTATCAGACACTATTTTGGCGCGAGATAAAGGAGCCCGACGAGCCGATCGTCATACAGGAGTTCGAGCTTAAGGGCAAGCTCAATCTCAAGGACGAGTGGAGTTTTACGGTCCTCCGTCAGTTATCTTCATATATATGTATCGAGTCGTGATGTATTTAGTTAGAATCTTTGTTATTAAACTCGTCGTAATATTCTGGTGTTTTAATATTTTAAGTGTTGTATGTAATTACGGGTTTGCCCCTGGGGTCCTATATATAGGCCTTGTCATGTAGTTGGAAATTAAGCAATGAATGAATGAAATTTCCTTTATCTCTCTAACTTCCTCTCTCTCTCTAAATTCTTCTCTCCTTCCTTCACCCTCTAGGGTTTTCTTCCTCTCTCATCTCCTCCACCACCATTCTAGGGCTTGCCCCTTGTATCTCCACCTCCAACAATCATCAACGAAGCAAGCCAGTAACAATGCCTCCGCTTCCATTGCCTCTATTGCTATGCCGCGTGCCCATGCTGCAGCTGCCTCCTCCTCTGAGTTGTTGATCAATTCTGGTGCCAATCACCACATGACCGGCTCCTCAGGTTTTGTCTCTTACACCCCTTTGTCTGGTAAGAAAAAAGTTATTTCTGCTAATGACTTGTTATCTCCCATTGCTTGGAAAAGCCAGATTTCATATTCCCCTTCTATCTCTCTATCATCCGTTCTTCATGTTCCCTCATTTCCCCCAATTTACTTTCCATCAATGACATTACTCAATCCCTTAATTGGTCTGCAACATTTTTTTTCTTCTGATTCCTGTGTTTTTCTGGAATTGAGCACGGAGCGGAACATTGATAGTGGTAAGAACCGCGATGGACTGTATTACTTGGATCTCCCACCTTCTTCTTAGGCTCTCTCCTGCACTCCTGTTACAGCTGATGATGTTCGCCGCTGACACCCGCGACTTGGACATCCTTCTCCACTCTATCTTCAGAAATTGTTTCATGTTTTTTCACCGTTTTTATAAACTTTTGTCTGTGATGTCTGTGATAGGTCTAAACATGTGAGACATAGTCCATCACATTTATCTTCTCCATGTAACACTCCATTTGATGTAGTTCATGCTGATGTTTGGGGACCATCCCCCGTTTTATCTACTTTTAGTTTTCGTTGGTTTGTCACCTTTATTGACTGTTTTTCTCGTACAACTTGAGTCTTTTTGCTAAAAAAGAAAAGTGAAGTCTTCTTTTTTTTTCAGATTTTTCACAAAATGGTTTAGACTCCATTTAAAGGTGTAATTCGTGTCCTGCACAGTGATAATGAGAGTAGGGAGTACGACGATTGGGGAGCATTTGGCTCGTACCTAACTAGTCATGGTATCATCCACCAGACAACGTGTGTTCACACCTCTACCCAAAATGACGTTGCCGAACGTAAAAACCGACACCTGTTGGATGTCACCCCTTGTCTTCTGGGTGCTATGCACCTTCCCAAGTCCTATTGGGGTGATGCGGTTCTTACTGCTGCCCACCTTATTAATCAGCTTCCCTCTCGTGTGCTTAGCCACGCCACTCCCCTAGCTCGACTGTCTACCATCACTGTGATTTATACTTCCCACCGGCCTCCCTGTGTCTTTGGATGTGTATGTTTTGTATATATTTATTTGCCCCACTGAGACAAATTGGACCCTCGGGCTCTTCGGTGCGTGTTCCTCAGATACTCTTCCACGACGAAAGGGTACCAGTGTTACCACCCCCCCTCTAAGCATATTTATTGCACTATGGATGTTACTTTTCGGGACGGGGAATCCTATTTTTTGCCATCGAATCATACTCTTCGTCAGGGGGAGAGTATTGGTGATATGGAGAGTACTGGTGATATGGATGTTCCTCTTCCTCTTCTCCCTCCTCTACCACCAGTCTACCACAACTTCTTGCGTCTTAGGAACAGGGTCCCCCTATCCCTGTTCCTCTGCAACTCTGCCTAATACTCCGATATCTCATTTCCCTCACGTGTAGCACCGACGCTCCTCCCGTATACAGGCTACTAAGGCTCCGCCTCTACCAATGTCCGCTTCCGCCTCAGATTCTGATGATGCAGATTTGCATATCCCGCTTGCTCTGTTGAAAGGTAAAGCTGCATGTACTAAATATCTTATTTCTAACCATGTGACTTACCAACATATTACCCCGGCCCACCAGACCTTGTTGTTTCTCTCTTGACGGTTGTTATTCCCAGCACATGGCAGGAAGCGTTGTGTATCCCGGCCTGGACTCAGGATATGAAAGAGGAGATGTCAGCCTTGGACAAGAACCATACTTGGGATGTCTCGTTTCTTCCTCTTGGCAAAAGAGCGATTGGCTCGAGATGAGTGTTTTCGGTCAGACAAAATCAAGAAGGGATGGTCAAACGGTACAAGGTACGTTTGGTTGCTCAGGGGTACACTCAGACTCAGGGAGTTGACTAACATGAGACTTTCTCCCCTGTGGCCAAGATGGACTCTATTCGGGTATTGTTTTTCTGCGCGACGTGCATGGACTGGGATCTTCAGCAACTGGATGTTAAAAACACGTTTCTCCATGGTGAGCTTGATGAAGAGGTATAAATGAAATTCCTTCCCGGGTTCGTAAAAAAGGAGTTGAAGGCTTTGTCTGTCGGCTAAGGAGATCCTTATATGGCCTGAAATAGTCCCCGAGAGCATGGTTTGCCAGATTCCTCACGGCGATGCTCAAATTTATGTACAAACAGACGCAGTCTGATCACACTATGTTTATTCGGTGACGTGATAATGGTATTGTGGTCCTTATTGTTTATGTAGATGATATTGTGATCATTGATAACGATTTGGAAGAGATTGCAGATCTCAAGTCTCTCTTATTTGCAGAGTTTGAGGTGAAAGACTTGGAAAGATTATGATACTTTCTGGGAATTGTGGTGATTAGATCGGATCAGTGTATCTTTATATCACATCAAAAATATGTTCTAGATCTGTTGCAGGAGACCGATATACTTGGTTGTGCTCCTGCAAACACCCCGATGGAAGAATATTAGGGAATCTGTGAAGGTGGTGATAGTGACTAGGCAGATGTCACTCGCTACCAGAGATTAGTTAGGAAACTAATATATTTATCGCATACTCGTCCAGACATTACTTATGCAGTTGACATTCTGAGTAGATACATGCATGCTCCCAGGGTCAAACATCAAGAGACAATGTACTGTGTTTTACAGTATTTGAAGAAAGCCCCAGGTCGTGGTCTTCTGTTCCCTAAGAATGACCACTTGAGGATTGAAGTTTTCACGGATGCTAATTGGGCAGGATGCCATGATGATCGAAAATCTACAACAGGTTATTGTTCTTTTGTTGGAGGAAACCTGTTAACATGACGGAGTAAGAAGCAAAATGTAGTGGCCAGATTGAGTGCTGACGTCTCCCTTCTCGTTGTTTTGCGATAACAAGACAACGATCAACATAACTCACAATCCAGTTCAACATGACCGGACAAATCACGTTGAGGTGGATCAACATTTCATCAAAGATCACTTGGATAAAAAGACAATGACCACACCATTCGTCCACTCTAAAAATCAACTAGCAGATGTGTTTACTAAAAGTTTGAGAAGTGACTCGTCATGGATAACATCAAAAGACTTGGAATGACCGACATCTTCCATCCGACTTAAGGAGAGGGGGGAGGGGGGGAGTTGAGAGTTATTTTACAAGTCGTTTTTTCCATGTGTTATTAATATTGTGCGTAAGTGGGTTTTAGTCCCATATCATGTGTTTAAGTATTCGTGTCTATTGTAATAGTATATATATCTCTCTATGGATGAATAATAGGTATGCAATTAATCTATTCCTCATAATTCAACTGAGAATACCTTTCGAGGTTGTTTTCAGTTCTCAGTTAACTTGTAATCCATTGTTTTTCTCTTTGCTATCAGAATCTTTAGTATACATTACATATTAAAAAATAGGATTGATTATCTTTGTGTAGAAGATACTATGATTAACAGTGAGTTAGTACCTAGAAAGAGTGAACACATCAAGCCTTTTCTGGTTTGGTTGCAATTACAACGCTCATTATTTACAAAAACCACCACCTATAATTTGCTTTAACTTTGATTTGGAGGGTACTGTTAACTTTGATTGAGAGGTGGTGTTAACTCTGATTGAGAGGGTAATATGAACCGTCTTGTTTGTAGTGTTTCTTAAACTTTTAAAAGCATGGGTTACAGAAATTATTTGGGAATGTATGTTCTGTTGTTGAAACTATTCTGTCTAATTGTTCAAGTATTGATAGTAGCTATTTGATCTAATTGGGGTTCTTCCTGTGTGTATCAATCCAGCTCTATTTTGAGATATCTAAATTCATCTCGATATGATTATGCCGGCTCTTAATTTTACAATCAATTCATCCTTATTTGTCATCTTTGATGATCAATCAATTCATCTCTATTTGTCATATTTGAGGCACAAATATGATTTTGCTATTTTTTTGCTCCCTAACTCATTTAATGTGCTAACTTCACTGAATTAATGATGAACAATCTATAATATACTTCTCTTACAAAAAATTCTTCTGAGGAATAGCCGGATAGTTTATAATTGAAAATGACAATGTTCACCATCACTGTAACATACAAATGCTTTGAGTTGTTTAGTTCCATCAAGTGTATATTGTGGGTTTTACTTCATTCTAGAACTGGATTGTTGAATTGATGTTCTTTTTCTTGGATTAGCTGTAGCATGTTCCTCAAATTGGTTTCTTTCCTACTTCCATTACTTCATTTTTATTTCTTAATGGTTCTTGAATTCCTTAATAATTCTTGTTCTGTTTCCTATGATAATCTTCAAGTCTGCATATTTCTGTGCAAACTAACTGCTGTGATGAACGATAACATGCAATTATGTTTCATGAAAACATGTTTATCTTTTAGTCATATAGCTCTTCAACCAAGCACTTTGAAGTTCAAACTATTTGAATAATGTCTTAGTCAATGGTAGCTAGTAAAATATCTTGAAGATGGAGGTTATAGACTGTCCAGAAGAAATTATATATTTTTGTTTGTTTATCAGAATCACCTAGATTTCATTGATATTTTAAGTCATGCCTATCATAATCATCTTGTTGTTGTTGTTTATCATAATCACCTTGATTTCATTGATATTTTTTCTTATTTCTTATAAGATCTTTCATATACATGGTCATGTACTCAAATTATTTTTCTTTAATTGTGATTTTCAGATCACTACATGCTGTGGCCATTCGCCTTCTTTGTAAGACATGGATGACCTCGGGTAGGGAATTTGAGACTTTGCAGGTAAGGTATCTATATTGTTGTTCAACTCCTAATTAAAGTGTATGATTGCATTTGTTTGCTGGTAGTTCATACTATTGAGAGTTGGGGGTACTTGTGTATGCATTTCTTGAGAAATTTGAGAATAATTGTTGCTCCATAGCTATAATAACTGTTGGAAGTGTCTAAAAAATCCTCAAACTAAATGGATTGATGGAGAGAATAAGTACTAAAGTTGAGGGTTCATATTTATGTATTTCTTGAGAAAAATTTGAGATTAATAATGGCTCCATAGCTATAATAACTGCTGGAAGTGCCTAAAAAAAATCTAAAAATGACAGGATAGTGGGAAATGATTAGGACCTAAAAACATCATCATGAGAGACTTGAGTTAATTTTTGCGGTCGCTAAATGGTTTAGAATCCAATACTTTGGTGATAACTCTGATTTTATTGATTTTATTTGTAGCAACGTGGAGGGTACTGTTATGCACTTATTTTGGAGGAGGCGGAGATGTGGGGGATATTGGTAATACAAGGAAGCTGAGCTCATCCGAAGGGGATGAAGGAGAAGAAGTGGAAGAGAGGGAGCCTTGCTCAACCTAAACCTTGAAGGAGGAGGGGAAGAAGGAGCTAAATATACCTAACATAAAGAGAAATGCTCAAAAATAATAAAAGATACCAAGGGCTTCTACGACTCGTAACATAGACTCATTAATACAAGACACCTAACATGGACACATGATTACACTAAATAATGACATTAATTAATTGTGCAATAACTTGCAGTAGATAACTGATCATACGAGAGTATGAGACTATAACAGAGATCTCTCTTTGAAGGTAAGTTCCGAGCCTCTCATCGTAGGCAATCATACTGTTGCCATGCGGTATATTGGCCCAACCTTTTGAACTGACAAAATATTCTGACTAAGCAAGAAACTTAACAACATCAAGCATTTAAGTTAGCATGTTATTAAAAGAGAAAGAAGTACCAGGTAGACAATGATATTGTCTTAAAATTCTGAAAGCCTGATTAGGAAAGCTTAAGGGAATGAAGATTGCCATGAAGTCGGCCGTCTTTGCTCAGCTTCCATTATTCAAGTCTGGCATGAAATCCATGATGGTCAACAAGATGCAAAGATTTTCGACAGTGGGTTTGAGAAACATAGTTATTTTAGATTACTTTTGATATGCCATCCTTGCCATCTTATATAATTTAAATTCTGGTCCTGTTCCATATGCCTTGATGAGTTGAAATGCCCGTGTTCTTTCCTGTTTTAGTGGTACGGGTCTGATTTGCTATATGAAGTTTAATAAACTAAGAGTAATTCTACAATTTAAATTAATTGTGCAACGGTGATGAAGTGCGAGCAATCCCCATGGACACATACAAAACCATCTTAAAATGGGTAGCCTGGTGCACATAGCATCCCCGTGCAATGAGGGTCCGGGGAAGGGTCCCACCACAGGAGTGAAATGTAGGAAAACCTTACCTTGCATTTTTGCAAGAGTCTGCTTCCAAGACTCGAACTCGTGACCTCAAGGTCACACATCAACTTCTCAACCGGTGCACCAAGACCCCCCTTCTATAAAAAAACATCTAAGCATAGAAAAAAATTCATTTACCATCACATCATTAATAACAAAGCAAAATCATGATGGGAAATAGCATACAAAGTTCTGAATATATATCCCAAATCCCAATCACTGTTGCAGATGTCGGATGTTGGGAACATGCCGGTTTGGATTTTCATGTCGGTTTTTATATATCGGGGATATATGATGATATTTCATATATCGGATTTTAATATTTAATTAATTATAGATGTAATTAAATATTATTTTTTATACATGTCATAGTACTACCTATTTTACAACCTATTGAACTTTTAAATATAAAAGCTATATGTAATATTTAACATATAACATTTTAAAGATAAACAATTATAAAACTAGTGTTTTTAAAAAACTATCAATCATATATTATTTTTATGAGATCAAAATTTCAATAATTAATTTTCAAACATGCCTCATTTTTCGTCACTTAAAGATTCATCTATAGTTGACAGATTAGATAGAATATGATTTTCATCAGATGAACCCTCTAGATCTCCCTCGTCCACCTCAGATATTTTTCTCTTTCCCCTTTTTTGATAACTAACAGCCACTGCTTTGCTTGTAGCTGGTCTTGGAGGCCTCCTTTTATCATGATCAACATCGACTATATTGCCAATTTGCGCCCATGTCAGCCCCTCTCCAGTAAAGACTTCATCATCATCATCATCTTCATTTTCGTCCTCTGCAGGATCAACATTCACCATCCACTCTTGTGCCATTACAGAATCAACATTGTTAGCTGTCAGTGGATCTCGAGATGTATCTGAATATTTTGACTTCAGCAAAGCATTGAACTTTACAAATACTAAATCGTTCAATCTTTTGCTATCAACTAATAAGACAACAACCCACAAGGCAACCGACCTATAAGGCAGCAACTAATAAGGCAACATGCATCAACTAATAAGGTAACAACCCACAAGGCAGCCGACCTATAAGACAACAACTAATAAGATAACATGCAACAACTAATAAGACAACAACCCACAAGACAACCGGCCAATAAGGAAACAACTAATAAGACAACATGCAACAATTAATAAGGCAACAACCTACAAGGCAGCATTGCAACAAATATTAATTGAGGGAGAGGTAGAGAGAAGAAAGCACCAGCGCACGAGAGAGAGGAGAGCACCAGCGAGCTAGAGAGCACTAGAGAACCATAGAACCAGATAGCTAGAGAGCATGATGCGCTCTGCGACGCATCATAACCTTTATGCATTTATATTGTTTTGTATTTTATTTCATGCAATTTGTTTCATGCATTTTTCCGGCTCACCGACATGACCGACCATTGAGACTTCAATAAAGAGGTCCGGTATTACTAGTAGTAGAACGATAGCGACAAGCCCAAAATTAATTACAGAAGCATAAGTTTCAAATTAAAATTTCAAAATTCAAAATCTCGTCAAATTTGGGAAGTTCATTTAAATGTGAAAGGAAATCAAATATATGAGATTCCCTGTGTTATAGATGGAAAGAAATAAAAGAAATTTAACCTATTTAAACCCCTCTTAATGGAGACAAAGGACCTGGACCGAACCAGAACAAAATTCTTTTCGTTCTCTGTTCATTGCCGGTGGAACCCGCCTACCAACCGATGAGCCCTCTTCGGCTCCAGTTCGACAGCTGCTCGCAACCGAAGGAGTACCGATCCTCCCCAGTCACATTTCCTGTCGAGCTTTCCCGCCGCTGGACGCAAACCACTCCGACGCCACTGCCGCAAACAACGTCCACCCCGACGTTGCAAATCGCCCGATATCGGGCCGTCGTCGACTCCGACGCAAGCATCCGACGGCCTGGACTTCTCCCCCGGCGTCGGCGACTCCGACGCAAGCTTCCGATGGCCTGGACTTCTTCCCGGGAGCCGTCGACTTCGACTCCAGATCCGGTCGAGCCGTGTTCGCCCGTTTTGGGGCCGATTGCTGCCTTCACCATACGCTGCCGAATTGGGGAAACACTTTTGCTCTAAATTTGGTAAATCCTTTCCCTCCCTTGAGTTAGTATCAAATTTATGCTTCTCTTAATTAATTCATGAGCTTGCCGTTACGTTTGCACTGCTAAGAATATCATTATTTCATAAGTTATTTGAACTCAGATTTTGCTTGTGGCCGTGTGGGTTCCGTGGAAGGTTTGACTCGTGAACGCGTGAGAACCACTCAAGCGAGGTTAACGAACCTCTCAAAGCTCAGAGCGACGATGTGTATTACGCGCGCGAAAATTCAGATTTTGGCCAACTCGGCTCTCCTTTTTAAAGTTAAGGTTTTGTTTTAAAAGTAACATCATAATTTAATTTATAACAAAGTAAATATTTGCTTAAAAATCTTTTAATTTAAATCCAGATTTTGGCCAACTCGGGAAAGCTCTCTCTTAAAAAAAAATAATAGTAATAAAAAAAATTATATACATCTATTTCTTTCGATGGAAAAACGGGTCGATCAGTTAGAAAACAACGTAGGAGATTTGGCCCGACGCATGAGTGATTTGATGAAAACCGTCGAGACGCTCACCGCCGGTATGGGTAGTGTCACACATATCATGAACGGACTGCACACGTCGGTTAATAATATTGAAGGAACCTTGCACACCAACCGAACACCTACCCCGTTCGCCGAAAACAACCCTGACCACAAGCCTCGGGAACTTGCACACCCCGATCCGGAAGCACACAAAGAACCACGTCACCAACCTCGTTGGGATGTGGGAATCAAGCTGGATGTGGGTGATTTCAAAGGGCAAATAGAGCCCGAGAGTTGCCTAGAATGATGTGAACGGATGGATCGATTCCTGGCTTGAAAGCAATGGCCACAAGCTAGGCAAGTTGAGCATGCCACACTTAGACTTAAAGGATCCGCGTTAGTTTGGTGGGGACAATTAGAACGGTCTAGGTTTAATTTAGGTATTCCCCCAATCACAACATGGAACGATTTCAAAATTCAACTGCGTAAGAGACACGTTCCGTCTGATTACATGCAAACCCTATATCATAGGTTCCATAATTTATGTCAGGACAAATTATCTGTCGATGAGTACACAAACGAGTTCCTAGTCTTGCAGTCTCGCCTCGACCTCCGAGAGGACGATGACATGACCGTTTCCCGTTATCTGAACCGGTTACGCTACTCCATTCGAGATCAGTTGGAACTCCTTGATTACAAGGATTTAAGAGAGTCGACTCGTAGAGTAGAGGCACTGTAGAAACGAACATCTGGAAATAAGACTACGGACAAGTCCCACCCGACTTACACTTTCACCCCTGCCGGGTCCTCCCGACCGGTAGCGACCACGAGCACCCCAACACTCCCTGCCCCTCCCAACAAGGGTAAAGAGATTATAGGCACTAGACCTCATCCTGAGACGTTTAGTGTTTTAAGTGTATGAAGCCGGGTCATAAGTCCTCTTAGTGTCCGCGACGCCACTTCGTCGCCATCGTCGATTCTGAGAGTGGATCAGAACCTGAGTATGAGGTCTTTCTTAGTGACTCCCAGATTGACCCAACCCCTGAGGCTGCGTTAGAAAGTGAGTTCGAAGTTGAGGGAGAACAACCTGAGCAGTTAGTGTGTGTTCTCCAACATAGTCTCCTAACTCCCAAGGCCCCTATTGACGATGAGTGGTTGAGAAACAACATCTTTCGTACCACCACACGCATACAAGGGCAGTTCTGCTCCATCATTATAGACAGCGGTAGTATGAAGAACTTTGTATCTCAACGCATGGTTGAAAAGCTGAAATTTAAAACGACAGCCCTTAGGAAAATCCTATAGTCTGTCATGGGTCACCAGTAGCACTACCATTCCTATCACGCACCAGTGTCTCGTATAGTTTTCCATAGGCAGTACATATCAGGACGCTGTATTGTGTCATGTGGCTACTATCGAGGTATGTCCCATCCTGCTGGGACGACTTTGACAGTACGATAGACACGTAGTTCATGATGGTATGCAGAACTCTCACTCCTTCGAGCGCAATGGTCGCAAGATCGTTCTTCTCCCCCAGAAGAATGACCTTGTTCCCAGAGCCCCAAAGAGGACTTCACCCCCTTCTACCACCGTCTCCACGATATCCTTCCCCTCCGCCACCATGTTACTGACTGGGTCCCAATTCCAGGAGGAGATGAAGGATATCGAGGTCGTCTTTATGTTATCTGGTATCGATACCACCCCTGCTACATTAGACATTCCTAGTACGGTGCGTCCCCTCGTAGATGAGTTACTCTGAGATCATGCCGGAGGAGCTTCCCGATCAGCTACCTCCGGTGAGTGATACATCACTGCATAGACCTTATCCCATGAGTTAGCTTATCTCATTTACCCCACTATCGCATGAGTCCAAAAGAGCATGAGGAGCTACATAGGCAAGTGATTGATCTGATTTCGAAGGGTCACGTTAGAGAGAGTATGAGTTCGTGCGCCGTCCCCGCACTCCTAGTTCCTAAGAAAGATGAGAAATGGCGTATGCGTGTGGATAGTCGAGCGATAAATAAAATTACAATCAAATATCGCTTTCCGATTCCCCGATTGGATGACATGCTAGATATGCTTAGTGGATCCCGAGTATTTTCAAAGATTGATTTAAAAAACGGATACCACCAGATTAGAATTCGACCTGGGGACGAATGGAAGACTGCGTTTAAAACTAATGAAGGATTGTACGAGTGGCTAGTGATGCCTTTTGAGCTATCCAATGCTCCCAATACGTTTATGCGAGTAATGAATCAAATACTTAGGCCACTCATATGAATTTGCGTAGTGGTATACTTTGACGATATTTTGATTTATAGCACTGATCAGGATCAACACATGATTCATCTTAAACAGGTCTTAGATATACTACGTGAAAATAAATTATATATAAATTTAAAGAAATGCACTTTTTTGACTGATAGCCTGACCTTCTTAGGATATATCGTTTCTTCTGAAGGCATTAGAGTTGACAGAGAGAAGGTCAAGGTGATAGAATCCTGGCCTAGCCCTAGGACGATTACTGAGGCTCGAGGATTTCATGGGCTAGTCTCTTTTTATCGACGATTTATTTGAAACTTTAGTACCTTGATAGCACCTGTGACTGATTGTCTGAAAAAGGAATTGTTTATTTAGACTGAGGAAGCCGAGCGAGCATTTCTTTTGGTTAAAGAGAGACTCATGAGTGCACCTGTATTAGCATTACCTGATTTTGAGAAAATTTTTGAGGTTGACTATGACGCATCGATCGTAGGCATTGGCGCAGTTTTGAGTCAGGAGGGCCACCCCATTGCATTCTTTCGTGAGAAGTTGAACGAGGCGAAGACTAGATATTCCACGGACGACTTAGAGTTTTATGCTATCGTTCAGGCTTTCCGACATTGGAGACACTACCTGATTCAGCGCGAGTTTGTGCTGAACACTGGTCGTGAGGCTCTGAAGCATCTGAACTCCCAGAAGGAGATCAGACGTGTAACGTCCCGATTCGCACTAGGCCCATCGTGCGCGTTTTTAAGTCAGGAGAGCTGACTTGGGTTCAGGGAAGTGCTGGCAGCTGGGCTGCACTTGTAAATAAGAGGAGAAATCAGTCCATGATAGGACACGGGTCGAGACACGGGCGTGTCCCTACCCGTTGTGTGAGAGCCCAGCTCTCGAGTCGATGGCTCGAGTAGGTCCAGAGAAGGATACGGGTAGGGACACGGGCGTGTCACTACCCGTGTGTATAAAGACACGGTAGGGACACGACGTGTCCCTACCCGTGTATGTCCAACCAGTGTTCCCATGAAGGACACGGGTAGAGACACGGGCGTGTCCCTACCCGTATCTATCCAACCAACTCTCGAGTCGACGACTCGAGTTGTCCCAGAGAAGGACACGGGTAGTGATACGGGCGTGTGACTACCCGTGTGAAGAGGACACGGGTAGAGACCCGGGCGTGTCCCTACCCGTATGTGTCGAGTAGAGCTCGACGAAGTGTGCCCCGAGGAGGATACGGGTAGCGACACAGACGTGTCCCTACCCGTGTGTGACAAGTGAAACTCGACGAATCGTGTCCAGAGCAGGACACGACCAGAGAACACGGCCGTGTCATGTGGATACAGGTAGGGACACGGGCGTGTACCTACCTGTGTTTGTGTATTGAACCGACATTGGAACTGTCGGCAACGCTTCGCCCGAGCAGGACACGGGTAAGGACACGGGCGTGTCCCTACCCGTGTCACTTTTCACTTATAAGGGATGTGAAAACTCTAGCCGTTTTCACTCCTCATTCCAACCCTTTTTCCTTAGAGAACAGCTGTAGAGAGGGAGGTGCTGGACCAAGTCCAAGAGGAGAAGAACCGCCGCCGCCAAGGAGAAGAAGATGCTGCCGAGAAGAGTCACAAGATCCTTTTACGGAAATGGTGGAAACGCCGGAAATGAGGTGAGCTTCCTCCCTCTCCCTTGGTGCTAGATCTGTAGATATATCTAGGCGAGATATCTACTCAAAAGTGTCTGTACTTGCGAGATGGTGATTCCTCTAGGAAGAGGCCGTTCTAGGACTTGTGCTCTAAGGATAGTGGTGTCTTCAACCTCTCCAACCTTCTATGTGAAGATGAGAGACGGTTTCGTGAAGAGTAATGGCCTCATGAGGGTGAATAAGGGAGGAGGAATTTCTGATGTAATTTGGGGAAGATCGGCTTGAGGAGGAAGATAAACCGATGCCGTTCATTCCGCCTTAAGATGCATGCAGAATCTGTGTTTTGCACGCAACGATCTTCTTGGGCATTTTCAGGTATGATATGGCGTAAACTGGGCTTTCGACTAAACACGAAAGTTGAAGTTCTTGAAAATACCTTTCCAACGAGTGGTTGCACGGCCTCAGGCGAAGTCTGTAGCCACGGGAAAGTCTGAACGAAATTGACGTCCGACAAACCATGCATGCAGAAATTGTGTTCGGTACGCAACAGATTTTAAAGCCGATTTCAAGTGTGATACTGTTGAATCTGGGTTGTGGTCTGAATAAGAAAGTTGTAACCCATGAAAGACCTTTCCATCGAGGGGTTACACGCCTTCACCGGATTCCTGTATCTTCGGGAATCTTCGGTCGAAGTTGCTGTCCTGATAGTGTTTTGTAATTAGAATTCTGGGTTTTGTATAACATTGGATTTGAACTCGGTAGAGACAATGTAGCAAAATAAATTGAGGTTGGGTGAACTCTTTTATGTTATCCATCATAGTTTTATGAATGATGAAGTTTGATGATTGGATCCCACGTAAATGATTTGTGAAGTGAAACGATTTGGTAGAAATTGGTAACCAATAGAAATGCGCATCATGCTAATAATGTGTTGAAATCATTTGAAAATGAAATGTAGGATATTAATCTATGACCATGTGAATAATAATTTAACAGAATGAATTTAGTAGTCCAATGCTTAGAGTGTCGTCTCCCTACGGGTAACATTGTGAAAGGATGTAGGTGCGGATGTTTGACCGCACTGGTTGGATAGCGTGGAGAAGAGTCATAGACGGACGGTTGGGCTTGGTCCTCGATGTTCATTTCCCGGGGCTCCTTCCGTGCCGAGTGGACGGTTGGGCTTGGTCCTCGTGCTTTCTCCGAGGCTCATTCCGTGCCACGGTGAAGTGGAATTGCAGGCGGTGTGAGTCGTCACGCGGTGTCGTAATCCTGGGTTAAGGATAGTGTGGCAGGTCTACGGGCTCGCCAGTCGTCACACCGACAGGAGTTGACAGTTAGACCTTGGGCGGCTGGGCTTGGTCCTCGGTGTTCATGTACCGGGGCTCCTTCCGTGCCAAGTGAACGAGTGAGCTTGGTATTCGTGCTTTCTTCCGATGCTCCTTCCGGGTCACACAAGGCCAGTTTGGGGCTTGGTTCTCGGTGCACATCTACCCGAGACTCCCGCCGGTCCATAGTACGCGAGGGGGGGCTCCGCTGTTGTGTTCTTAGCGTTGAGGCGTACAGAGGCCTAAGTGAAGCAGTGTGGATGCCCGCTTAGTAGTAGAGAAGCCTGCTCTACTGTCGCCGCCTGACCACGACGGTTGATGCCTGAGAGGTTAGCTACCTGCTCGAATAGTAGGAACTACTAGTCCGTGTCAACATAGCGGTTGCATGTGCGTGATCGTGGGTGAGTCATTGCATTGCATACATACCACTACATTACATTGCACAAACAAGATCCTCATCGTATAAGTTTGTATGAGCACTCCTATACGATGAGTTACTTTATGTTAAACCGATCCTTAACTTATAAGCTTGTATGAGCATTCTTATAAGTTAAGTTACTTTGCTGCTGTAGATACTTATACTTGGTGGATTGTTATAGCTCATGTAGAACTGCTAGATTAAAATGTTGTTAATCATATTGTACCTATTCCACCTTGCTTGCACCTGCTTATATTACTTATTATATATTGTACCCTTGTTCCTTTCTCCGCCCGGTGTCGCGGAGTCGCCGGGGGAGCGGATGTGAAAACCACTTAGTCTTTTTGACTAACGGTTGCTACATCTTCCTTTTTAGAAGGTCACCCCGCAGGTAGAGGAGCCGCAGATTATGCAGCAGGACAGCCAGGCCAGGATGACATGGCCTGAAGGGACGATACCGTCGCTACCGTCAGTTACCGATGTGAGTGTTGAGCGACTTGATGTAGCCCTTTTGGGCGTTTATTAACTGTACTCTGATACTTTGTAGAAGCTTGTTGTAGCTTCTTTATTTTGTGTACTTTGGACTTTTATGCTTATGTGTGGATTTGACTTTATATTATGTTTTGGTTGGGTTGACATATATTGATATTGGTTGTAGCCGGCAGAATAGGCATCTTGTGGTACAGGTTAGCCCGTGTGCTAATGCTACCGCAAGGCTGCTGTTCTGGGCATAAGACCCCCTTCGTGCCGTGTTTTGGGATCCGGGAGGGGGGGTCTTACAAGACGTCATGGCAAGTGGGCTGCTTACCTGCAGGAGTTCACATTTCACTTGAAGCACAAACCCGGTGTCACGAACCGCGTAGCCGGCGCACTTAGTCGTCGAACCCATTTATGATTCACCCTGCAGCCGTGCATTACTGATTTCAATTCACAGCGCAATCTATACACCACCGATCCGTTCTTTCATGATATTTGGCGCTCATGCCAACACAGTGAGACTGATCCCACCACACAGTATGTCGTGAGTGAGGGTTATCTATTTAGGGGCACTCGCCTTTGCATTTGCGAAGGTCCACTTCGAGAGACATTACTTAGAGAGCTCCACTCGTCTGGGTTAGGTGGACACGTTGGTCAATCTAAATTACTCGATCTCGCCAACGCACGTTATTATTGGCCAAATATAAAGCGTGATGTCACCGAATTCATTAGGCACTGCACCACCTGTCAGCTGTATAAGGGACACGCACAAAACACTGAACTATACACCCCCTTACCGATACCTGAGAGGCCATGAGATGACATCTCGATGGACTTCGTAGTAGGACTTCCTTGCACTAAGAGGAAGGTCGACTCTATTTTTGTAGTCGTAGATCGATTTTCGAAAATGACACACTTCATCCTGTGTAGAAAGGCTTCTAGCGCTACACACATGACCGAACTTTTTTAAAGAAATCGTTAGATTGCACGGAATTCCTAGGTCGATCACTTCTGATAGAGACACTCGTTTTATGAGGTATTTTTGGAAGACACTTTGGGCCCGACTAGGTACCAAACTCGAATTTAGCAGCGCCTATCACCCTCAGACCGATGAGCAAACTGAGGTCGTTAATAGGAGTTTGGGGGATCTACTCAGGTATTTGACGGGGGAGAATCCAAAACAATGAGATCTTATATTGCCCTAAGCTGAATTTGCATTCAATAATTATACTAATCGCTCCACAGCTAAATCTCCTTTCGAGATTGTTTACGGTTTCCCTATACCGCATTTACTTGATTGCCACTTCCTCCCGAATCATGAACGTATTTCCTTTGATGCGCAAGCCCATATTGTTTATTTAAAAGAATTGCATAAATCTATTACTAATAAATTTCGAGCGACTTCTGAAAAATATAAAACCATGGCCGATCGACATCGCCGGGAGTTATACTTTTCAGAAAGAGATTGAGTTTTTGCTTATTTCAGGAAGCAGAGATTCGCTACAGGTACATACCACAAATTACAGCAGAGGAAGTTTGGTCCTTTCCGAGTCCGGAAGCGCATCAGGGAGAATGCATATCTCCTAGAGTTGCCCGCTGAATTCGGCACTTCGCCAATATTTAACGTGACAGATCTGACACCTTTCTATGGAGATCCGCCTAGTTCCAGCCCGAGTCCACCGACGACAGCTCCAGAGATTCCCCCAGACTTAGCTCCAGTGTCGACACCCATGACTGAGGAGATCGGTCAGGTTCTAGATGTACGAGAATTTCACACTCGCCACGGGACATACCAACGTTATTTTGGTCTCATGGCAAGGACGAGACATTACAGATAGTTCTTGGATCAGCACAGATGAACTACGCCGACGCCGCCCATATATTTCTATCGCTAGCTTTTGTGAATTCTCGCCGGGGCCGAGCTCTTTCAACCCCGGAGGAATTGATGCGCTCTGCGACGCATCATAACCTTTATGCATTTATATTGTTTTGTATTTTATTTCATGCACTTTGTTTCATGCATTTTTCCGGCTCACCGGCATGACCGACCGTTGGGACTTCAATAATGAGGTCCGGTATTACTAGTATTAGAACGATAGCGGCAAACCTAAAATTAATTACAGAAGCATAGGTTTCAAATTAAAATTTCAAAATTCAAAATCTCGTCAAATTTAAGAAGTTCATTTAAATGAGAAAGGAAATCAAATATATGAGATTCCCTGTGTTATAGATGGAAAGAAATAAAAGAAATTTAACCTATTTAAACCCCTCTTAATGGAGACAAAGGACCTGGACATAACCAGAACAAAATTCTTTTTGTTCTCTGTTCATTGCCGGTGGAACCCGCCTACCAGCCGACGAGCCCTCTTTGCCTCCAGTTCGACGGCTGCTCGCAACCGAAGGAGTACCGATCCTCCCCGGTCACGTTTCCTGTCGAGCTTTCCCGCCGCTGGACGCAAACCACTCTGACGCGACTACCGTAAACAACGTCGACCCCGACGCTGCAAATCGCCCGCTATCGGGTCGTCGTCGACTCCGACGCAAGCATCCGACGGCATGGACTTATCCCCCGGCGTCGTCGACTCCGACGCAAGCTTCCGACGGCCTGGACTTCTTCCCGGGAGCCGTAGACTTCGACTCCAGATCCGGCCGAGCCGTGTTCGCCCGTTTTGGGGCTGATTGCTGCCTTCACCGTACGCTGCCAAATTGGGGAAACACTTTTGTTCTAAATTGGGTAAACCCGTTCCCTCCCTTGAGTTAGTATCAAATTTATACTTCTCTTGATTAATTCATGGGCTTGCCGTTACGTTCACACTGCTCAGAATATCGTTATTTCATAAGTTATTTGAACTCAGATTTTGCTTGTGGCCGTGTGGGTTCCGTGGAAGGTTCGACTTGTGAACGCGTGAGAGAACCACTCAAGCGAGGTTAACGAACCTCTCAAAGCTCAGAGGGACGACGTGTATTACGAGCGCGAAAATTCATATTTTGGCCAACTCGGCTCTCCTTTTTAAAATTAAGATTTTGTTTTAAAGTAACATCATAATTTAATTTATAACAAAATAAATATTTGCTTAAAAATCTTTTAATTTAAATCCAGGTTACATCAGAGCACCAACGAGCTACAGAGAACCAGAGAGAGGGAGAGCACCAGAGAGACAGAGAGAGGGAGAGCACCAGAGAATCAGAGAGAGGGAGAGCACAAAAGAACCAGAGAGGGAGAGACTAGAGAACCAGATAGAGCGCCAACATCGCGTGAGAGAGGGAGAGAACCAGGGAACCAGAGAGGGAGAGCACCAGAGAACCAGAGAGGGAGATCACCAGAGAACCAGAGAAATAAAGTGTCGACAGCGCTTGAGAGAGGGAGAGCACTAGAGAAATAAAGTGCAGACAGCGCGCGAGAGAGGGAGTGCACCAGCGAGCTAGAGATCACCGGAGAACCAGAGAACCAGGAGCGACGAGGAGAGCTCGGGCAGAGTGATGAAAGGAAATGGAATGAGCGGAGTCGTGAATTTAAAACAGCGGAAGATGTTAAAAATATAAAATAATAAATAATTAAATATTTAAATTAATTAAATAAAACAGCCGTGTCGGCCGTTTTTTGAGGCCGGCATGTCGGCCCGTTTTTTTCAAAATGGCACATTCAAAATCTACAACGGTGTCGTTGCGTTTTTGCTCCCAAACCTACATGTCGGCCGACATGTCTGCCAATATCCACAACACTGATCCCAATACATAAAATGTTGGCATACCGGCCGCAAAAAATTTCATAAAAGAACGATGACCAAAGAGAAATGAAAATGAGCTGTCGTAGATCAATCTCACACTGCTTATTTGTTACAGGCTCTACCCTTCTCTTCCCTCCAACATAAGTTACGGTTTCTGACAAGTTGGCACGCAGGCCACCCCCCGCATCGGTACCACCACCCGTAACAACACTCATGCAGAGAAAATACCTCTACCCGCAAAAATATTCTGAAACCCTAATGGAAGGTGAAGTGAGTTAGTCAAACGTTATCTACAATATTTCTAAATTCATAATACCTTAATGACTGGTTTCCCAAATAAACCTTCAGAAAGAAGCTTGCAAATTCAACCACAGTTTTAAGCAATCCCTAAATTTCAAAATGCCTTAGATGCAGTGGTTCTAAATTGTAGAAGAGCATGACAAATGAGAGAAATAAAAATAATTTTATTAATTTCTCCAAAAAAACTTTCATCCATCATATATGTATTTTTACACTTATAAACGTTTTTTTAGAATAAGAGAGAAGTAGTCCCAATTTTAGATATGAGACTAAATTCTAAAGGTGAATAGGCTCTAAATGGGCCTCATATTGAGCCTTTACACATATTTCCTTCAACACTCCCCCGCAAGTTGGAGCATACATATCATAAGAACCCATCTTGGACAAAAATTGGTAGTATAGCTGGCGTGGTAAGGCTTTGGTGAGAATATCGGTAACTTGCTTAGCTGCCGAAATATGTTTTAATTCCAGCTTCTTCAAATAAACCTTCTCCCGAATGAAATAACGATCAACTTCAATGTGTTTGGTCAGTTCATGGAAAACATGATTCTTGGCAATGCGTATAGCAACTTGACTGTCGCAAAAATAGAGTGACCGGTGCAGAAAAATTTGACTCCTAAATCACTTATGAGACCTTCAAGCCATGTAAGCTCAGACACAACATCTGCCATTGAATGATACTCGGTTTCATTAGATGAGCGAGCAACCACATACTGCTTCTTGCTGAGCCAGGTAATGAGATGTTCTCCAAAGTAAGTACAATATCCACTTGTGAAACGACGATCATCCAATGAACCTGTATAATCAACGTCACGATATGCAGATAAGGGAGACGAAGAAGGCTTGTATACAAGTCCTTGTCCAGGAACAATCTTCAATTATCGAAGGATACACTCAACTGCCTAGAAATGAGAGATTCATGGTTCATGCATGAATCGACTGACAAATCCAACATCAAGTGATATATCTGATCTCGTAACAATGCGATATATTAGCTTTCCCACAAGTCATTGATAGTACTCTGGGTTTGGAAGGAGAAGATCAGAGTTTGACGCATGAGCGTGGAGCTTGTGATTGATATCCATGAGAGTGTTAGTAGGCTTGCATCCAGAGTAGCCAACATCACGAAGCAAGTCAAGAAAGTACTTTTGTTGAGATAAAACTAGTCCATCAGGACACTGGGCCACCTCGAGACTAAGGAAATATCAAAGATTTCCCAGGTCCTTATTTTAAAACACAAAAGCCAAATATGTTTGATCATGTGTATTCCTGTGAGATCATCTCCTGTAATCAAAATATCATCAACATACACCAACAAAATCACTGTGCCTGTTGGACGATGATGAGTGAATAAAGAGAAGTCGGCTGAACTACGAGTGACCCCAACAACACGAACATTCTGACTGAATTTGTCAAACCATGCTCGAGGAGATTGTTTGAGACCATAAAGTGATTTCTTTAGATGACATACAAGAGTCTCCTCCGTGGTCTCAAACCCGGGAGGTTGTTGCATATATACAATCTCTTGCAAATCGCTATTGCGAAAAATATTTTTGACATCCAATTGATGCAACGTCCAGTGTCGATGAACAACGAGGGAGATCAAAACTCGAACATTATTGAGTTTGACGAATGGAGAGAATGTCTCGTCATAATCCAGATCTTGTTGTTAAGTTAAACCACGAGCCACAAAGCAAGACTTTAGACGTTGAACTGTCTCATCCGGACCATATTTGATGGAAAAAACCCACTTACAACCCACACAGGTCTGTCCAGGAGGAAGAGGGACAAGATTCCAAGTTTGGTTTGCCCAAAGAGTAGATATTTCCTTGTCCATGGCCGCCCGCCACCCCGGACGTTAGAGAGCCTCCTGTGCAGAGGTATGAGTGAAAATAAAGGATAAAGAAAGGGCAAATTTTTCGAGTTCCGGAGAGGCGGCGTAAGGAGACATAATTCGTCATCGGGTGAGCAGTAGAGACGGTTGCCGGATCTGCAACCACAAAATAACATCAATAGAGGGCATTTCCCGTAGAGCAGCAAACGAAGGAAGACAAGTATACACATGAATCCGAGGTGATTTAGGTGAGATTGGCGTGGGAAGGAGATGTGGGTTTTGTTGAATTGGCGTGTGAAGGAGAGGTGGAAGGTTAAAAGTAACAAGGACAACAAGCCACGAAAGTCGAGGCAAAATTGGAGAATCAGTTGGTTGAGAATAATAGGTCCGCTCTTCGAGAAAGATGACATCAGCTGGTGTAACAATCTCGCGATCCTTGGGAGAGAAGCTGACATAACCCTTCTGAGTACGCGAGTAACCGACAAATATATATTTCGTGGCGCGTGGAGCAAGTTTGTCAGTGGATGAGCCAAGATTATGAACATAATAAATGCAGCCAAAGACACGAAGTGTGCCTGAAAAGGGAGGTGTAGAGAGATAAAGAAGGTTGAAGGGAGCCGCAAAGTGGAGAATAGAGGAAGACATGCGGTTAATAAGATAACAAACCGTAGAAACTGTGAAATGCTAATAAAGTGCGAGAACATTCATTTGAAACATAAGGAAACGAGTGACTTCAAAAAAGTGACGATTCTTGCATTTTGCGATGCCATTTTGTTGGGGGGGGGGGGTATAAACACACGTGGTTTGATGGATGATCCCAAACTCAGTACATAAGTCTGTAAACGCATGACTTGTGCATTCACATGCCTTGTCGGTCCGGAGAGTTTTAATGGTAGTGGAGAACTGGTTCTGAGTTTCAATAATAAAGACACAAAATACATGAGTTTGTTCAGAGCGATCATGAAGGAAATATAACCATGTCATACAAGTGAAATCATCTATAAAGATAATAAAGTAACGTTAACCAAAAACACTAACTATTTTGTAGGGTCCCCATATATTTTAATGAACTAAAACAAAGAGAACATTGCTCTGTAGAGCCCAGTTGCCCTTTACCAATGATATTCTGCGTATTTCGATCATGTACAACACATGAGATGGAATAGAATGTTACATATCAATCAAAGTCTTGAGTGAGACGGCTAACAGAGAGTAGATTGAAAGGAGAGCCCGAAATATGAAGAACTGAGCGAAGAGTGATGAGGGAGTAAGGTTGACATTTGCTGATCCAGAGACTGGAGTGGAGTCCCCATTAGCAACACTAATGAACTTGAGATGTATAGAGTCCAAGTATTTTGAAGGTTGCCGTGGGGTAATGTGGTGTGACTTGTGAGGCCCCAGAATCTATTATCCAGATGAATTATGGGCAAGACAGGAGATACCACCACCTGAAATAGACAACAAGTCCAGGAGAACGACCGATCATTCCTTGAAGTTGCTGGAGTTTGGTGCGCAAGACATCAGTGTCAGTTTGACTATTGTTTGGAGTGTAATTGTGTCGACCTCTACCCTGAGAAGAGATGCGACCGCCACGAGAGTGTAGAGAAAAATGAGATGGAGGTGCCCACTGAGGCAAAAGAGACGGGGAAGCATGATCGGCCATTGGAGGCGACCTGACGATAAAAAAACCGGGACCTGTAGCCTACAGGTAAGCAACAAGCAATGGACCTGCTGCGACCAGCAGTGAAGGACCTGCGTCTGGATGTAGCAGCAAGTTGGAGGACCTTGCAATAAATAACTGCAATTAGGTGGCTAGCCACGACGAGCTCCGACTATACTAACAAGACAGCCGACACGACAATCTGTGAAGAAGCTGAAGAGCAGTTTTTGCGGGAAGAGCATATACTGTGGACAGAACTAGCAGAGAAGCTACGACGGAGAAGATGGGGACAAAATCTGTGGCCAGGAGCAAGAACAACGGAGAAGCTGCAGACAGAACGTGTGGCAAGAACTGGCGGGGAAGTTGCGACAAGAGCAGAAGAAGGCCGTTGGGCATTGTGAGCAACTTCTGCATGTAGGAGCAAGCAGCGACAAGAGCTGCGGCTAGGCAAGTGGCAAGTGGCAGACATTGGGCAGGCGAACTGAAAGCGGAAACAACGGGGTCGAGCAGATGCGTACTCGTGAACTTGATGCGATGACAATGGAAAGGAGCATGCAAGCAACGAGCAAGCGCGACAGAGAAACATCCCGACGATCAAACACCGGCGGCAAAGGACTAGCGACAATGCGAGCAGAAAACTACCCAGAGGAGCTTGCAATCACAGGATTGGCACTACGAGCTCGGAGAGGACTCGATCGGTAGAGGGAAGTCGCAGCAGGGAGATGACCAACGGTTAGACATGAGACCGTCGAGGATGGTATACATGCGGGGCCCTGTGTCAGACTGGAAAGAATATAAAAGCAGAGGGAAGGGGTGGTGGACTGGGGAAAGAAGTCCAAAGGAACCCACAACAAAAGATCTGCAGTTAGAAAAAATCCTAGCTGCCCAAATGTGGGTAAGAGGAATCCGCAATGGAAAATAAATGACCGTTTGTCTCTGATACCATGTAGATGCGCACGACAAATGAGAAAAATAAAAATAATTTTATTAATTTCTCCCAAAAAATCTTTCATCCATCATATATGTATTTGTACACTTATACACTTATATAGGAAAAGAGAGAGGAGAAGTAGTCCCAATCTAAAATGTGGGACTAAATCCTTAAGACGAAGTAAGCTCTATATGGGCCTCATATTTGGCCTTTACACATTTCCTTCAACATAAATATTGCTAAATAAATCAAAGTTCTCTAACTACAAATCAAAAGTCAAAAAATATATAAACAAATCCAATATTCCATTCCCTTGTACCTCTAATATTCAAACATGATAAGAATGATTTTACACAAATTTCATTATAGATACACGTAATTTCATTCTCATATCTGAAATAATTTGAAGATCCAAATAATCCCATTCTAGATCCAAAAATTTCCCGATCATAAAAACTTCAAACCCTATAAGAATACTTTCAAACACTTACCATTTATAGGTCCAAATAAATTCATTCTTGTTAGAATAACTTTTGTATTAGGCCCACATATTGTTGGCCCATTTATGCTTCTTCCTCTTTAGTCCCACATCTTGTATAGGATTTGTTTCCTCTCTTTCTCTCCTATATATTTGTATACCCTCCTTGTATTTATATACTCAAGATCAATACATAAGTTTCTGGCTATTTCTACATGGTATCAGAGCCAGGTTACGCCTCTCGCGGTTTACCATCATCTGACCGCACTGCGAAAACTCTCTAGCCGCTTCCTCCCGCGGCTTGTTTCTTGCGGCCTGTTTTTTGATTCTAGCCGCGCTTCCTAGCGTCCTGTCTTTTTCAGTCCGCCTCCCTCTGCTCTTCTTTTCTCTCCGTGGATCCACCTTCTACCTTCCCCCCCCCCTTACTGCTTTTATAGCCTTTCCTCTCTCCGTGGGACCACCTTCTTCCTGATCGCTGCGGCCTCTCTCTATCCGCCGCGGCCTCCTTTCTCTCCTTGTCGCGGCCTCCTTTCTATCCGCCGCGGTCTCTCTCTTCTGTCCGCTGATTCAGATCTGCCTGACCGTGCGGGCTGTCTCCTCCCCGCCTGCATCTTGGTCGCGATCTGCTCTCTTCTCCTCGGCGTGCGACCTTTCTCAGTCCGGCGCGACTTACCTCAGTCCGGCGCGACTTGTCTCAGTCCGGCACGGCCTGTCTCAGTCCGGCGCTGTTCAGATCTGCCTGACCGTGCGGGCTGTCTCCTTCTCGCCTGCGTCTTGGTCGCGATCTCCTCTCCTCTCCTCGGCGCGCGACTTTTCTCAGTCCGACGCGCCTTGCCTCAGTCCGGCGCGACCTGTCTCAGTCCGCCGCGACCTGTCTCAGTCCGGCGCATACGATATGCCCGACCGTGCGAGCTGTCTCCTTTCCGCTTGCATCTTGGTCGCGATCTTCTACCGTCTCCTGGTCGCCCGGCCTGTCTCCGTCCGCCCGGTTTTTCTCTATCCGCGGCCTTCTTCTCTACCCGTCTAAGGGTTGCGGCCTGTCTTCATGACTTCCTCTGGTACTTCTCCCAGCTCAGCGGCCAGTCCGCCCCCTGACCATCCGGCCTGTCCTCCAGACCGCCCGGCCTGTTCTGTCGACCTCCGTGACGAGCTCCGGATCACAACCATTTCTCTTTCTGGCAAGAAGAACTTTATTCCTTGGGTCCATTCGGTTCGGCGGGTTCTCCAGGCTAAGGGCCTTCTCCCGCACCTTACTCAGGCACCTCCTTCTCCACCTACGGATGAGTGGCTTCGTAATGACGGTCGTGTTCAAACTTGGATTCTGAACTCCTTGGATGGTGAGCCCTATCAAATGGCTATGTACCACGACACACCGCCAAGGCTATGTGGGATGAGCTCCATTCCTTGTATTCTGGCCGCGATAGCCTCCAGCATCTTTATGACATCCTCACTGATCTCTTCACTCTCGACGCTGGCGGCACCTCAGATATGACATCCTTTGTCGCTCGGGCT
This sequence comes from Platanthera guangdongensis, assembly GCA_039583875.1. Lineage (NCBI taxonomy): Eukaryota > Viridiplantae > Streptophyta > Magnoliopsida > Asparagales > Orchidaceae > Platanthera > Platanthera guangdongensis. The sequence goes on from CM077166.1 coordinate 52,154,093, forward strand.
AAAACTCTTGCTGAAGCCTGGATCCAGCACCAGCCGCCGACCACTGATCTTGCTGCTCAGCGGGCTCAAAAGGAAGCTGCTTGCATTGCCATCCTTATGGCTCGACTTCCTTCTCATCTTCAAAGCCTTCGTGCTCAGGTCCTGGCCGCTCCTACTACGCCCTCTTTTTCGGATGTCTGCTCCATGCTTCTCCGGGTCTCGCCTCCTCCAGATCCTCCAGCTCCTTCTCCACCGGCTCTCCTTCAGCATGCCCCTCCGCTCTTACCCTCTCCTCCCACTTCTACTCGGGGAGGACGGTCGGGCTCGCGGGGCCGTGGCCGTGGCGGCCGTGGCCGGCCAAAGTGCTCCTTCTGCGGCAAGGATGGCCATCTTGAGGCAGCTTGTTACAAGAAGCTCGGCTACCCCCCTCGCCCGACGGCTTCTGCCGTTACTGACGCTCCTCCGGATCTCGAGACCGTCCGTCTTCAGCTCCAGCATCTCCAGGGGCTGCTCAACCCCCCGCGGCTTCCGTCGCCTCCGTCTCCCACACAGGTACTGCTTGTCTCTCCCACAGCCCGGGTTGGATTATGGACTCTGGCGCTACTCATCACATCACTTCGCAACGGCCTGCCGCGTACTCGGGTTCTCCTTATCCGCAGTCCATCACCGTGGCCAATGGGGCGATGGTTCCTGTCTCCGGCTCGGCCGATCTTTCTATCCACCCCTCTCTCCTTCTTCGCTCGGCTCTTCATGTTCCGAGTTCCCCTTTTAACTTACTCTCTGTTGGGCGTCTTACGCATGACTTGGATTGTTCTGTTATATTCACTTCTTCTTCTTTTGTTATACAGGATCGGCGGACGCGGACTACCATTGGTAAAGGTCAGTTGCGGAATGGGCTCTACCTTCTCGATGCCTCTCCGATCGCTCTGTCTTCCGTCTCCTCCACTGCCTGGCATCGCCGCCTTGGTCATGCCCCTCTGCCAGTTCTCCAGCGGGCTCTTCCGTTCCGGATCTTTCGTTTACTTCTTTTCAGTGTGATTCATGTATTCTCGGCAAACAGCCACGTTCTTCGTTTCCTTCGCATTGTACTCGGAGTACGGCTCCTTTTGATCTTGTTCATTCGGATATTTGGGGACCCTTTCGGGTTCCTAGTATATGTGGTTATCGTTATTTTCTCACCTTTATTGATGATCATTCACGCACCACGTGGCTCTACTTACTTCGCGAACGCTCCGAGCTTCCCCGGGTGTTTCGGGCATTTGTCCTCGAGACCCGGACACATTCCATACCACCCTCAAAACTCTCCGTACTGATAACGCCCGCGAGTACACCAGCCACGAATTTACCACCTTATGTACGGAATACGGGATTCTCCATCAAACCTCTTGTGCGTATACCCCGCAACAAAATGGGGTTGCCGAACGCAAAAACCGCCATCTCTTGGATGTTGCCCGCTCTCTCATGATCCAAATGCATGTTCCTAAAGCCTACTGGAACTTTGCGGTCTCCACTGCCTGCTTTCTCATTAATCGCCTCCCTTCCTCTGTCCTCAATTATGCGACTCCCTTCAGCATCTTGTTTCCCTCCACTCCGGCTTTCCCTCTCTCGCCCCCGTATCTTCGGCAGCACCTGCTACGTCCACTGCCTCGGGCCCGCCTCCGATAAATTGGACCCTAGGGCGGCGAAACACATTTTTGTTGGCTACTCCCACACCCAGAAGGGCTATGTTTGTTACTCACCCGCTACCGGCAAGGTCACTGTTTCTGCGGACGTCACCTTCCGGGAAGACGAACCGTTCTTTCCTGCTCCCTCCCCTCCTGCTTCCCCCCGCCTCCTCTCCCGCCGTCCTTCCCTCGTCCCGTTATTCCTGCTACTCCACCACCACCCCCGCTCTCTCCTACCCCCGCTCCTACCATCAAACCGCCCGTTATCCGGGTCTACACTCGCCGCCCTCCCTGTTCCTGCTCCTCTGCCGCCGACCTCTGCCATGGACACTTCGCGTCCCTCTGATCAGGTACCGCCGTCCACTGCCCATCCTCTGGAGGCCTACGTCTCTCTTCATCGCCTCTCTCCCCCTCTGCACAACTTTGCTACTTCTCTTTCTTCGGTTTCTGTTCCTAACTCTGTACAGGAGGCGCTTCAACATCCGGGCTGGCGGGCAGCCATGGAAGAGGAGATGTCTGCTCTCTGGGCTAACCAGACATGGTCCGTTGTTCCCCTCCCTCCGGGTCAGCAACCGGTTGGGTGCAAGTGGGTCTTTGTCATCAAACATGCTGCTGATGGGACGATCGACCGTCTGAAAGCTCGCCTTGTCGCTCGCGGCTTCACTCAACAACAGGGGCTCGACTATGAGGAAACCTTTTCTCTCGGTCGCCAAGCTCAATACCGTTCGGGTCCTCCTCTCTGTCGCTGTTCATCGCCAGTGGCCTCTCTTTCAGCTGGATGTTAAGAATGCTTTCTTGAATGGGGATCTCCAGAAAACGGTCTACATGCAACAACCGCCCGGGTTTGAGACCACGGGGGAGTCTCAGGTTTGCCGCCTTCACAAGGCTCTGTATGGTCTCAAACAATCTCCCCGGGCCTGGTTTGAGAAATTCAGTAAAGTACTTCGCGCTGTCGGCTTTAGCCGAAGCTCGGCTGACTTCTCGCTCTTCACTCGTCACCGACCATCAGGGACGGTCCTTCTATTAGTATATGTTGATGACATCATCATCACAGGAGATGACTCACAAGGGATACATGCAGTCAAAGCACATCTGAACTCGGTCTTTCAGACAAAGGACCTGGGGACTCTGCGATATTTTCTGGGTCTTGAGGTTGCCAGGCGACCGGACGGCCTTATTCTCTCTCAACGGAAATACTGTACTGATCTTCTTCATGATGCTGGCCTCTTAGGGTGTAAGCCATGTGATACCCCTATGGAAGTAAACCACAAGTTGTGTGCCCAGGCTTCTGACTCGGATCTTCTTCTCCAGAACCCTGAATACTATCGACGACTTGTTGGAAAGTTGATCTATCTTACTGTTACCCGACCAGATATTTCCTTTGCTGTTGGTCTTGTCAGTCGATACATGCACTCTCCTCCTCGCAAGTCTCATCTTCGGCGGTTGAACGCATTCTGAGGTACTTAAAAACAGCCCCGGGTCAAGGACTTGTGTACCGGACTTCCTCGTCTGCTCCTACCTTAGTGGCATACTCTGATGCGGACTATGCGGGCTCTCTTGATGACCGGCGGTCTACTAGTGGTTTCTGCACATACTTGGGGGACATTGGTTACATGGAGAAGTAAGAAACAAGCGGTCGTTGCTCGCTCATCGGCTGAGCAGAAATACCGTGCAATGGCTTCTGTTGTATCCGAACTCACATGACTTGAAAGTCTGCTCACTGATCTGAGTGTAAAATTACCTTCTCCTGCTCTACTTCTTTGTGATAGCCAAGCGGCTATACATATCGCAAGAACCCAGTCTTCCACGAAAGAACGAAGCACATTGAAGTCGATTGCCACTTCGTTCGAGAGAAAGTTCAAATGAAGAAGCTCGTTTTAAAGCATGTTCAGGGACGGAACAAGTTGCTGATGTCCTCACAAAGGCTCTTCCCAAAGCATCCTTCTATCAATGCTGTCCAAGCTTGGTGCATACGATTTGTACGCTCCAGCTTGCGGGGGAGTGTTAGAATAACTTTTGTATTAGGCCCACATATTGTTGGCCCATTTATGCTTCTTCTCTTTAGTCCACATCTTGTATAGGATTTGTTTCCTCTCTTTCTCTCCTATAATTTGTATACCCTCCTTGTATTTATATACTCAAGATCAATACATAAGTTTCTGGCTATTTCTACAATTCTCAATTCTAAATAATTTCAAGATCCAATTTTTTTTATTCTAGATCCCATATATTTCATTCTAGATTCCAAAAATTTCATTCAAAATCCAAAATACTTTCAAAATTCATACTTGAAAGTATCCAAAGAGAGAGTGGTTAACGTATTGAATAAATAGCATCAATTGCCTCAGTTGTGTTACCCATTTTGCTAAAATTTTCTGAACTTACCCCTCTTTGGCCTTATGTTGTCCATTTTCAGAATATGACCCAATGGCCAAACCTTCCTACAAATTATTTGGAATAATGTGTTTAATAATGTATTAGATTGAATCCAATATACCTTCAATGCTCAAACAATATTCCAATGTTTTCACACAAATTTCATTATATATCCTGTTGGATATATAGAGTCAATGTTGGTCTAGTAGTCATTTTGGTGTGTTTGGGTTTTGTCCCACACCGTTAGTTTGAGTTAGTGAGTCCATGCATTTGCTATATAATGCCTCTATGAGGATGAATATAATTGCACTTCTATTCTCTTTTTTCTCGTCCAACATGGTATCAGAGACATCGATCTGAAACCTAAAATAAAAATTTTCCCGTGGCTTCTGCTGATCGTGATTTCCTAATCCCGTGAAGCCCTAATCCCCCATCGCTCCACTCCTCGCTTTCTCTTGGCCTCTCTGTTTGACCAGCCGACAAGTCCGAAGGCGCGCTCTGCTCCCGCTCCCGTTGACGAGATCGACAACTGTGTGTCCACGAGAGCGGCTCCTTCTCCCTCCGCACGCGTTCAACATCGCCTGCTCTCTTCGACGCCTGTTCCAAACTACTTCTTCCAACTGTTGCTCTAGTGGTATGCTTCCGCCTGCGTAGGTGCTCCGATGGTCTGCGTCTTGTTCGTGCTTCTCCTGTACGGTCGACTTTGACAACTTCTACCGATTCCTCCTATTCTTCCGTCAGCAACAACTGGTTCTGCTCCTGTTGGGTCTGGGCTTCTCCCTCCGATAGATCCCATGCCGTTCTTGGCTGCTTTCTCTGTCGCCGGCTTCTCCGGGCCCGTCGCTGTTGCCTCCCGACGTCGTATCCCTCCTATGGCTTCTTCCATCGTTGCATTGACTGGAGCTCCTCCCGTCCATCGTGTTGCCCGAAGGACCTGCTGATGCACTCTTCTTAGTTGCTTCCTATTGTCGCGTGTTGTTTGCGTCCGTCTCCCCATATTTCTTTGGATTGGTCGTGTGTTGGGACACAACTGATGTTGATGTTCCAATCTCAGCGGGTTGTGTCGTGTGAGACCGTATCGTGCGGGACTGTGCCGTGAGGGAGCACCCTTTGTGCGAATTATCCCCGACGGATTATCCCTGATCACTCATTTGATGATTTTCTCTACATCTTTCGTTCTTTTTCGCATGTTGTGTGGGTAGGTGATGTTGGTTGACCGGTTTCCAGTGAGTCCACGTATTGTGTGGGTCCTGCATCATGTGTGAGTCAGTGTCGTGTGTGGCTATGTCCACGACTTGATTCCACGGTTTGGAATTTCCCCCGGTGGCTTGTCTGTTGTTTTGTCCGGCATCTTTTACCTCCATTGTTGTTATTTGCTGTGTCCAAGCTGAAGGGCCCCCCTTCAGCTTGAGGGGGAGTGTTGGATATATAGAGTTAATGTTGGTCTAGTAGTCATTTTGGTGTGTTTGGGTTTTGCCCCACACCGTTAGTTTGAGTTAGTGAGTCCATCTATTTACTATATAATGCCCTTATGATGATGAATATAATTGCACTTCTATTCTCTCTTTTCAATTCCAATTTTTCCAAATAATTTCATTCCATATACCAAATAATTTGAAAATCCAAATAATCCATTCTAGATCCAAAAAACTTTAAAACTTCTAGATAAAAAAACTTCAAACCTCATAAGAATGCTTTCAAACGATTTCCATTGTAGATGCTAAAAATTTCATTCTCAAATCCAAATAATTTCGAGATCCAAAAAGTTGAGAAGAAGAAACTCCATGAAATAAGAAATATATTAATATAAGTGTTGGTATTTGTGGTTTCCCTCTCTTATATATATATATATCTTGCAATCTCTTTCCCTAAGATAATTTTTGGAATATTACGATTCTCCTCATGGTATCAGAGCCCTAGGGCATCTATCGATCCGGCCCCCGCTCGCCGATCCCACTTCCGTTGTTCCTTGCCGATCCCATTCCGCTCTCCAAGCCTCGTCTCGCCGACCCGATCTCGACTCATTTTGCCTCTCCAGCGACCCGTCCCGCCGATCCCACCTCGCCAGCGTCCCGCAGATCCCCCCCGTGACGTGTCCCGACTCCGACGTCCACAACAACAGTTCTCTTCCAGCCGAGAGCTTCTCTTCTCCGACGTTCTCTTCCAGCCTAGAGTTTCTCTTCTCGGACAGGCTTCTCTTTTCAGCCGGGAGCTTCTCTCCGCTTTCTTGTTTCTGCTTCTTGCTTGGCACCAGATATGTTGACCTAGTTTGAAGGCATTTCCGGTGTCAGCCTCTTCTGGATGCTCCTTTATGGACTTCGTTGATTCTCCTCTTTCTATGAGCACTCTCTAGGATTTCGTTTGGCGGCGTGGTGTCCTTCCCTTGGCTCCTTGATTTCTATTCTTGGATTATAATGCCAGGGAATGGTGATTCTCCCACGATCTCTTCTACGGACGGGGTGTCTTCTGCTACTTGGTCTCCGACGGCCCTGTTCGGCCCAGTCATGACCACAATACTCCTCAAATCACGACTGCATGTCTGGATGGCTCAAACTTTCTGCCTTGGTCTCGGGCTGTTACTCTTGCCTTGAAGAGTAGACAGCTGTTTGGTTGTCCCGGGAACTACAAAGGCGCCTACTCAGGATTCCCCTGATTGGTTGCAGTGGGAGTCGGAGAACTCCCCCGCCATGTCCTGGCTGACCAACTTCGTGGAAGACTCTATTGCCCAAAATTACATGTTCTTAGACATTGCTGCCGATATTTGGAAGATAGCTGAGGCTACTTACTCATGCAGTGGGAATGCTGCCTAGATTTATTAGCTGCGGTGAAAGATCTTTCTCCTCTGTCAGGGTGTTCGTCCTCTTTCCGTCTATTACCCGGAGTTCACCCAGCTTTATCAAGAGTACGATCATTTTGACTCACTCACTCTTGTCTCTCCCTAGGATTAGATCCTTGTTCGGGCTAGGGAAGAACAAAACATAGTTGTTGAGTTCCTTCATGGTATGCATCGGGACTTCGATCTGATTAGTGTTCAGATACTTGGGCGCTCTCCCACACCTTCTCTCCCATAGGTTTATAGTCTTGTTCAACAAGAGTTTGATTGACGATAGACGTGGACTCCTGATGCTGCTCCAGAAGGTTCTGCCCTCGCTGCTCAGTTTGGTAGTCGGGCTTCTCATGGTCCCAGGTCCAAGACCACTGACAAGGATCAGTTGCTGTGTGATTACTGTGGGAAGTCTCGTCATACTCGGGACACATGCTTCTATGTTCATGGTTTTCCTACACCACGGGGTGGTTCTGCACCACGCGGAGGTCGTGTTTATGGTTGCTCCCAAGGACACTCTCCTCAGTCTCGGTCTGCTTATCTTTCGAATGCCTCGACAGAGCCCTTACCTTCCTCCGATGCTCTTGCTCCCGTGGCTCTGTCTGCTGATGAGATTCATGAGTTTCGTCGATTTATGCAGGGCCAGTCTGTTGAGCCTCCTGCTTCTTCCTCTTATGCACATTTTGGATCCTCTAGTGCTCATGTTTGGTCTTCTCATCCGTCTACTCACTGGATTATTAATTCTGGAGCCACATACCATATGAACGGCTCTGCCACAGATTTTGTTTCTTACCTTCCCTTGTCTGGTAGGGACAAGGTGACCATTGCTGATGGATCATTCTCTCCAATTACTCGGAAAGGATCCATCTGTTGCTTTTCTCTCACCCTATCCTCTGTGCTTCATGTGCCAATTTTTCCTCGCAATCTTCTCTCCATTAGTCATCTAACCAATTCTATGAACTGTTCTGTGGCCTTCTTCACTTCCTCTTGTGTTTTTCAAGACCTGAAGACGAGAACGGTAATTGACTCTTGTAAACTGCTGGATGGGCTCTACATGCTTGACTCCTACCACCCTCCTCCCGCGGCTCTTCCTGCTACTCAGTTGGCTACGTTGGAGTCCTGACATTGTCGTCTTAGATATTCTTCTATCCTATCTATGAAACAGTTATTTCCTACTTTGCCTCCTGTATTAGCTGATAATTTTCACTGTGATGTTTGTGAACTTGAAAAACACCATCGTGTCCTTTAATCATGTTTACTCTCCTAGTTCTGCACCTTTTACTATTATACATAGTGATTTTTGAGGGCCATGCCCCGTTGCTTTTATTTCTGGATGTTTCTGGTTTGTTATTTTCTTCGACTGTTTTTCCCTGACTACCTGGGTATTTTTAATGAAAGCAAAAAAATGAAGTCTTCTCTTTATTTCAACTGTTTCACAACGCGATCTCTACATAATTTGGCACCACTATCAAAATTCTTCTTACTGACAACGGTCGTGAGTACATTGACTCCGCCTTCGAACACTATCTTGCTACTGACGACATTGTCCACCAGACTTCTTGTGTTTTCTCACTAGCCCAAAATGCGGTGGCTGAATGCAAGAATCGTCATCTCTAGAGGTTGTCCGATGTCTTCTTCTTCATATGCACCTTACCCAGTATTAACACTCCGTTTACCACCTCATGTTTACTGACGTGTTCTAGGGTATAACACTCCGTTTACCACTCTGGTGTCCCTCCAAATTTACCACCTCGTGTGTTTGTGTGTGTGTGTGTTTTGTCTATATCCATCAGAAAACCAAATTTGATGCTCGTGCTCACAAGTGTGTCTTCATCGGCTATTCCCCAACTCAAAAGGATTATAAATGTTTTGACCCCATCCACAAGAGAGTGTTTGTGTCCATGGATGTCGCATTTCGTGAATCTGAGAGTTACTGAGTCCTCACTTCAAGAGGGGAATTCTCGTCTGATGGAAGTGAGTTCCTTCACGCCCGTCGATTATCTCTCAACTACTCCATTGCCCGTTACTCCTTTGGATCAATTCCACTCGACTTCCTCTCCCGTTGCCCCAGTGCCATCTCCTGCTTCTCCTGAGCCACGATCTCAGGTGCCTCCATTGCAGGTGTATTCTTGTCGTTCTAAGGGAACAAACACAAAGCCCCTCACAGAATTCTGGAGCCGATATTTGACCCGTTGTCTGGGTCCAAAGCTCTAAGGGAAGGTACCTCCACACAACATCCTTTATCTCAGTTTATCTCTTATTCCTCTCTGACTGCTTCCCATAAAGCCTTTCTCTCTTCCTTGTCTGCGGTTTCCGTTCCTACTTTGTGGCATGAAGCTCTCTTTGACGACAAATGGAAGACGGCTATGCTTTACGAAATGCATGCTTTGGACAAGAACCACACTTGAGACTTGGTACATCTGCCTAAAGAGAAGACTATCGTTGGAAGTAAATGAGTGCTTTCCGTCAAACAGAACACTCTTGGTGTTGTGGAGAGATGCAAAACATGGTTGGTTGCAAGAGGGTACATGCATACTACAAGGATTGACTATCAAGAAACCTTTGCTCCTGTTGCAAAGATGAACTCCGTAAGGGTTCTCCTACCTTGTGCTGTTTGTAAGGGATGAAATCTTAGTCAACTGGATGTATTAAATGCATCCCTTCACGGGGATCTGCAACAGGAAGTATATATGACTCTTCCTCTTGGTTTTTCACCTAAAGGATCAAAAGGGAAGGTGTGCAAGCTGAAATGGACTGAAGCAATCTCCTAGGACGTGGTTTGGGAGATTCCACAAGGCCATAATTTGCTTCAGATACTCCCAGAGCAATGGAAACCATACTCTCTTCATCAAACACTGGGATGGAAAGTTGTCAGCTCTAATAGTTTGTGGATGACATCATCATAACAAACGATTATCGTGATGAGATTCATACTCTAAAAGAGAGGTTGGCAAGAAAATTTGAAGTTAAAGACTTAGGAAGCCTTAAGTACTTCTTGGACATTGAGATTGCAAGGTCCAAATATGGTATCTTTATATCGCAGAGAAAATACATTCTTGATCTCCTTAAAGCTTCATGATTGAGTGAGTGTAGATCTGCTGACACCTCAATTGAAGTTAACCACCGACTTTGGAAGAGATGATGGTGAAACTATTGGAGACATTCCCAGCTTTCAGAGACTTGTGGGAAAATTGATCTACTTGTCCCATACTCGCTCTGACATCTCCTATGTGTTGGAGTAGTCAGTCAATATATGCATTCTCCGAAAACTCGTCATCTGGATGCTGTCCATCGTATCCTTTGATACCTCAAATCCTCACCAGGGAAGGACATTCTATTCTCACCAAGTGATAGTCTGGCTATTGAAGTTTACACTGATGCAGACTGGGCTGTATTAGTTGATGATCGTCGGTCCACCTCAGGTTACTGCACGACAGTGGGTGAAAATTTGGTTACTTGGAAAAGCAAAAAGCAGCGTGTCGTCGCTAGATCCAATGTAGAGGCAGAGTTTCGGGCTATAGTTCACGGGATGTGTGAAGGGCTATGGACCCGAACCATCATGAAAGACCTTGGTCTTAAAGGAGAGGAGCCTATTAGGCTGTACTGTGATAACAAGGAGGCCATCAGTATTGCACATAATCCAGTGCAACATGACTGTACTAAACACATCAAGATCGACTAGTACGATAGGGAAAAATACTTAACTACATGAAAACACCGGATACAACCACGAGGTATACTCGTGCCCTTCTTCTGGTCGCTGGTTCTCCAAGAAGCCTATCTCCAAGAGGAGAACCAAAACCCTAATAACATAAGATGGGGAGAACTCTCCCATATCACCTCCTTATATAGGGGGGGGGGGGCTCATAACAATAAACCAAAAAAGACAAGATAAAAGCAGTTATCCGCACATGCGTAATAATACACCCCTCCAGAAAAACGACCCTGCCCTTAAGGTCGGAGTGCCACCCTCCATTAATAGTGATATTCCCGCGGGGCCCAGATGGAGAGGTGCTCGGAGCGTTGTCCGGAGGTACATTGATGATCGTCAACGCATCCAAGCCAGCAATGGTGAGCTCGTGCACTTCCTCCCCGATGAGGCACCATTGCTCTTTCATAGGATAATCATGAGTAGGCGAGTAGAGTTGTCTGCAACGAAAACATAAGCCCTTACTCCGTAGGTCATGGTACTCTTGGGTTAGACGGTTAGTGGGGACAGGACGGGTGACACATATTGAGTGGACGAGGTAGAGGAGGTGGCTGTGACAGTTGTTTCACCGGGGAGGGAAGTATGGCTGGTAGGGAGGTTTGGAGGGAGGCAGTGAGGAAGGAGGGTCCTCGGACAGCGCAAGGAATTCAGCCTCCACCAATGGAGAGAGACCCATGACTTGGTTCACAATGACTTGCTGAAGGGTGCGGAGGCGGGCTCGAATATGGGGTTGCAGGCCATGCATATAGTATGCCAAGTAGTGATTGGGGGGAAGTCCTGGGGCATGGGCGACCAACTCAATAAACGTATCAACGTACGAGTCAATATAGACGGTTTGGCGCACTCCGCAAAGGCGCTCGATCATGGAACTAGAGTAGCGGCGGTTGTGCTACTGAATGAGGGCCTCTGTGAGGGCCATCCAGGTGAGGCCATAGGAGGCTTGGCGGAGCCAGCGGACCCAATGAGGACCCTGGCCTGAAGAACCCGTCTAACACTGTGCGACCCAAGTGATAAGTTTTCTTCCAGAGAGAGAAATAGTAGTTATCCGCAGTCGTCGGGACTTCAGCAGAACAAACCGGCGGTCTAGCAGGATAATCCGGGCGGATCTGC